>CAUYSK010077790.1:0-11380 GCA_963575035.1 Avahi laniger | reverse complement strand
CATGCAGTATTTTTCTTTCTGTGCCTGGCTCATTTCACTTATCATAATGTCTACCAGGTTCATCCACTTTCTTGCAAATGACAAGATTTCATCATTCTCATGTTAAGACGGTGGTTGATTATAAAATGTTTGAAAGCCTTTTTCCTAATTATTTTATCATACTAGAAGACAATTGACCTATGTCAAGATGGCCTTAATTTTTATTTTTTATGTTTATTTACTTTAAATTACTTCCATTATTTATACTTATTCACTTTAGACCACTTCAAAAACTAGTCAGAGTCCAGTTGCCATTGCAATGTTTATGAAAGGAAATGAAATGAGTTAAAGGATAAATTTTTTTAAAAGGTGAAATCATGAATCATATAAGTATAAAATGACCACATCTGAGATTTTATTTAATTCGTTAATTAATGAGGGAAATGGTAATATGTTACAGCTAGTTCAAAAGAGAATTCATGAACCATAGTTATATAGGATAAGGAATGCTGAAGTCACTTTACAAATCAATGCAGAACTGCTCCATTCATAGGACAATACTCAAAGGCATTCCACAGATCATTTTCAGTGTCATTACTTTTCTAGAAGTTAGAGTTGTAAAATAGTTCAAAGACCATGAAAGGGAGAGATAACCCAGAAGGGTGCACTTGATAGGACACCTAATGATCTTTTTTTGCCTATTTCAAAGTCTTTCACTACTCTTTCTGTTTTCTGTTGTCATCTATTTGCCTTTCAAGAAAAGATACCAAATCAAATCATTCTATCAGACTAATATATAAACATAAGTTTTTGTTCTGTTTTTAAGTAGCCACGTAGGCATTATCATTATCATATTTTTGTTCTGTCTCAAAATAGTAACCTGTTACTCTCATTAATTTCTATTATATCTGTTGCTACGTGAGTCTTGGATTGAGGTCATTGATGCTAAACTCCTTAAGCCTTTTGAAAAGTATATGCTTATTTTCAGAAATTAAGGGAAGAATTTGGAAATAGAGGTGGTAGTAAAGGAACTGGTTTCATTTTCCAGGAGAAACATTTAAATCTGTCATGAGCCATTTGGAACCAGCAGCATAAATGTAGAATCAAGGGTGAAGTTACGGAAATGCAAAATGACAGAGGAGAATGGAGAACAGAAAGGAAAAAGAATTTTTCTAGAAAAATTTTTTATTTTTACTTCTATTATAATTTTTTAAAACACATGTAAAGATAGAGATAATTATTCTCTATCTTGTATAATTTAACCCCTATTTTTCACTCACCCATATTCAACAGTATAACCCTTTTTTATACCTGCTCCATCTGTCCCTTCTCTCTCTCTTTTTTCCCTGGAAGTATTTTAATGAAAACCCTGGACATCAGGACATTTGACCCCTGATCACTTTATAGGGGAGGAAAAAATAATTTTCTCTCTACACTTCATGGTTCTTAGTTGGGACAAACCCCTGTAATGATAGATTAACGAGAGAGAAACAGAAGTATAGTAACATGTATACTTACTGTATACACGGGAGATACCCATGGACTGAGTAATTCTCTAAGAGGTGACTTTGAGTTCAGGCATAAATACTATCTTCAACTTAAAGAAAGACAGAAGAGTGTAGGGAAGGCAAGATTATGGTGAGGGGCCAGCAAAAGCACAGTAAACAAGAGTAAGGTTTGTTACAGATCTTGGTTTGTGTAATATGCGCCTTCTTCATTGATAAGAGTTTCTAGTGATTTGGAGTCATCCTTCTCTTCCTGGTGCAGAGAGGGAGACATACTTACAAACTGGAGATTTCCTTTATAGGATATAAATGTCTCTAAGAAAAGAGTAACTTCTACTGTTTTCAGAGCTTCTCCTGTGTCTGCTGGTTAGCTCAAATAATCCTTATGCTAACGAGGCTTATTTGGGGTGGCATATCCTGGCCTTGTGTAATCATATCTTGGAAGGCGGTGTCCTGAACTCCAGCAACTTCAGTATGCATTTCAGAAAGTAGTATCATTTGCTTCCATAATCAGACCATTATCATGCTGAAGAAAATTCACAGTAATTCATTAGAATTAAATATCCTGTCTATATTCGGATTTCTCTGCTCAAAATATAGTTTTATAGTTATTTTGTTCAAATTAGGATCCATCATCAGCCAAGGTGTCGAGAACTGTAGAAGCAGTGCCTACCTGAAGCTGGCATGATAAGGCTGATTTAACTGCATCGAAAGAAGCAGATGCTGAAAGAATGACTTTACAAATGTGTAAGATACATGCATTTCAGAAAATTGTTAAACTGGTGAATACAGCAGAGAAGCCGTAAAACTTCCAGGGGAGGCTGTAAAGAGCAGAATTGATGCCCCCAAGCAATGATTCATTGATGCAGAAGATAGAGGAATATAGCACAGCCAAATTAAAACACCCAAAGCCAAAAAAAATGTCCAAAAAATGAAAGAATGTTGAAAAGACACCAGGAAATCCAAGCTACCTGTAACAGTGGAAAAGGCCAATACGTTCATGCGTTTACACGTCTTCATTTCTTTGACTGTGGTTTCTATATCGCATTTTTTGGTTTAGATAACTTTTCTCAAGATGTGTTTTTAGAAGATTCCCAGGTACCGTGCAGGAGAAGCCCTGAAATGACAATAGATATTTAAATTAGATAAATTATCTAATTAGACAATTAGATATTTAAATTTATGAAGTGTTTAATCTTCATTGCAAAGAAAGGCTCTTATAAGCTGCTTTGATAAAAAGAAAATTTAAAGACATTCAAGAGTAAGAATGACTTTGGACCTTCCTTTCCAGACTTTGAAGAAGTGTAAAAGTTTAAAGGAAAATAAACAAAACAAACAAAAAACAATGGCACTAATACGCTTCGCTATGATATCTAGCCAAACTTACTTTTCTTTGTTTTGAGATGGAAGATCCTTAATAAGTGAAACACATTGAATAATACGTCTGCAAAGTACTCAGTAGCAGCAATACTCTTTCCAGAATTTGACTATCAGAATGAGGTAAAATATTAATATATAGTCTAGTTTGTTTGCTAAAATGAAAAATGAATTTAAGGGAAAGTGAAGTTTTTACCGAATATACAGAGATTATAGGAGATGGCATCTGTTCTCCTCTTTGATGCTTTGCATATTTCATTGCTAAAGTCACCACTCAGCCATGCCGTCTGTTGCCTGCTGAGGTCCATGCTTTCCCCCTTTACTGATACCAGTGCAGGGCTTAGACATGTGATGTAGCAGCCATGATCAATAAACTTCTCACTTGGAAAGGAAAATCAACATAGTTATAAGGGAGTTAGGACAAGTTTGACTATGTGTCCCAATTTTGCCACGACAGTCTTAGCTTATGTCTAATGTCTCAGTGTAGATCTCAATAGCGTCTCTCAAAGGTGTCCCACTTTGGAGAGTAGTTCACAATTTAGCTGGGGGTCTTTCTGTTTACTTCATTGCTATAGTTAGGAAACATTTTCTTGTTACTTCAATTCTGTTTAATTTAGTGAACGTTTATTTAACACTCAACAGATGTAAGGAACACCTTGAATCTTTTGTAAGATAAAAAGAAAAATAAAGGCAAGGCCCCTACCCCCAAAGAATTTCACATTAAACAATGCTTTTTCCTCCTTAGCTTACTTTGGCAACTCACAGCCTCATCAGAGTCAGAAGTGCCCCTAGACCCAGGCTCCTGCCCTCACTTGCCTCTGGCTGCATGCCCCTCTCCCTCAGGGGACTTAACAGAATGTTCCCGTCTAAGAACCTGTGCCCCTATCACCCCACACGCTAGGTATGGGGAATAGTGAAATTCCTTGCCCAGACGTGTTTGAGCCTGCTTCCAGGGCCCACATGGACCTCTGCTCTTGAACACGTTCGCACGAGGTCCCTCTCAGTCCCAGATAAGCCAAGGGTGGGCGGAGAAGGGGCAGACAGCAGGCTAGTGGTAGAAGCTAGAGTAGGCTCCCCGTAACCTTACATGTTCTGGAATTTTGTACCTGGACTTCCAGGTAATTTCGAATGTATATTCCTCAAAGTAGGAGAATAGAACATATTTTATATAGTAGTTTATTAGCTTAATTTACAGCTTTTAGGTATTTATTTAGACACATGGTATGTGTGGGCCTCCATTTTCATTCTTCCCATGGACCCCACAAATAGGAGAGGCAGGCCTAGTCAGAGTCAAACTTAAAATCCTTACCATGACCCATGAGCTCCTACATAATCTGCTCCTGCCCTCTTCTCCACTCTGCTCAGCTGTGCCAGCCTCTTCACTGTCCCAGAACACCCCAGGCACACTCCCACCTCCCTTGCACTCAGGGCTCCCTCTCAGAATGCTTTTCCCTGGGTTGCCCCTGGTCTCTCCCCTCAGGTCCTTCAGGTCTCTGCCCACCCCAAGTCATTATCTTCTCAGTGAGACCTTGCCTGGGCAGCCTTTCTAAAGTCTTAACCAGTCCCCCAAACACTTACTGCCCACTTTCCTGCCCTGTTTACTTCCCTAAGACACACCACAAAAGTCAGAAGTACTAGAAAACTAAACTAGCTTTCCCCCCTAAATATCTTTCTTTTAAAACCCCTTAAATATTGACTATTTTTCCTTAAAACTATTTTAGCTTTTATATCCTAAAGTTATCCATGTAGCCACCTTAAAGAGTTAAATAGTATCTCTAAGACTAGTTACTTGAAACAGCTGTCCCTCTACCTTGCCCTCAATTTCAGGGGTAACTATTTCTAACTCTTTTGGCTGGTTCTTTTGGTTTTTCCCCCATATCTAAATAACGTGCTTTTATTGCTTTTTCCTAACTTTAATTTTAGGCCTTCTCTTGTTTGCTTTCCATTGTAGAGGACAGATTTAAACTCTCTCTTACCACCATCACACCTGTGCATGCACACACGTATGCAGCTCTCCCCTTCTCGATATGGTTAAATTGTGATTTTGGTAAGATCAAGATTTGGTGTTTTAAACTGCAAACACTAGTCAGAGCTGAGTATACTGTGATTATTTTTCCTTCCCCTGTAGCATCTTATTTTCCCTGGAATTCAAAATTGTCATGATTTTGATTTGTTTATTTTTCTAGGGTATTAGCATCAGTTCTACCCCAGATTGCACCGGTTATGTGTATCTGTTTTTCAATATGTTCATCTATATTTTACTGTTTTCCTTCTCTTGAAAAATTTCTCATGGAATCTTTAGATCTTTTTTAATGTGAATGGTGGTTCTCAGAGTCTGTCAGAGTTTGAAACCATAGAGACATCTCCATGACTTATTTACCTCAATAGAGTTCTTGGGCAGTTGATGCAATTTCTGCTGTTGTTTTATAAATATTGTTATTTGACCAAATCATGCAAGTAACTATTTACCATGAATTTATCTATGGTTCTCTTTTATGTGTATAATCAAGAGACATTTTATCCTAAAAATACAGAACGTATTCTTACATTTGTTTTATGTAGAACATATTAAGAATTACTGAAATAATCTTAATACATTTATATATATAATATATATTTTTTATTTTATTCTTTATAGGCTCTCAAAATTAGAGAGATATGTAATTGCCCACCACTTTCTGGACCAGACCCCCGATTACTATTCAAACTCAGCATGAAGCATTTTCTTGAAGAATCAGAGAAAGAAGACCTAAATACCACTGTTAAGAAACAGAAAACGGACACTCTTTCTATTCAAAAACAGGAGCAAATTCCGTTAACATACATAGTTGAGAAAAGAACTGGCAGTTGAATTAAAATTTATGAGACATAGAGTATATGAAGAATGTAGTAATCCTTATCATTTTTATGTTACTTTTTAAAAAATGATGTTTGAAATGAAAAAAATGGCTATTCAAGGTCAAATCATGTACATTATAGATATTATCTAAATTCTTTTAGGTATTTATTTTTCATGAAATATTGATGTATTTTAATCTATTTTAAAATATCTTCAATGAGGAAAATGTCACAGAATAAATTTATATTACACATTTTACTCTGTCTCATACTTGCTTTTGATTTAGAAGGCAGACCCCTAGTGGTTCCAGCAGAGCCTAAACTGGATTTCACATTCTGGGTGGTTATGATGAACTGGGAAACAGACAATCTGAAGGTTCTGTGTTTTGAAAATTGTTTGCACTGGAGTAGGGTTATGTGGGAAAGGGCACCTTAGGATAGAGAATTTCCTGGTCTTCCTCTGTGGATGATGAGGGAAAAGGCAACAGCAGAAGCCATATTCATAGGAAGGCACAAGAAGTACTGTTTGTGGTCCAGGTGACAAAGTGGGAAACAGAATGTGGGGAGAGGGGCATTTCCATTAGACACATGTTCCTGGTGTACTGAAGTCTTAACAAAAAGTCATGTCATTTGGCCTCTCTGTGGTATTACAATCTGAGAATCTTCAGAGTTCTCAGAGAAGACAACCCCTCTGTGCTCATTGGAGGTACTACAGGAGAGGCAGAGGAAAGGTGCTGTCCCCAAGTTGATCTCCATGAACAGCAGACATCCACAAAGGGACAGGGAGAAGAAAAGAGAGAAGCAGCATAAGACACATCCTCAGTGGTGGCCAGAAATTACTGCATTATATAAATGTGGAAATGAGTTATTATTTAGTATTATTTGTACTCCCAAACTAGTGATGTCTAGTGATGCTTAGGTTACATTTCTAAGAGGAACATTTTCTTTGAAACACATCATATTAAATATTCTCTTAAAGGGGAAAGGAACTACTTTTTATTGTGTGGCTGCTATGAGCTGAGCCCTATATTTATCTCATTTATTCCCCAACCCTATGAAGTAGGCTTTATTATTCTCATTTTACAAGGAGAGCTCTTAAATGATATACTCACTGTCTCTCAGAACAAAGCTAGATCTGTGTGACTATAAATATGTCCATTTCCCACAACTCTCAGATATCTAAGACTAAGCTATCAAAAAACAAGGAACAAACTGTTCTCAGTTGTTTGTAAGCTTCCTCATGTGTGGCTTCAATACAGGTGAAAATCTCATAAAATCAGGGACCACTTATGTTGTCTACAGAATGATTTTTCCAGGTTCTCCTCTCAGATCCTTCTCTCAAAATTTACATGAAAAGCCTGGGGTAAAGTAGAGTAGGAAAGTGAAGCTTTTCCCCCTGCCTGTGAAAGCATGTGAAATCTCGTTTGTGATATATCCTGATACCATTCAATTTTCTTAGACAAAATGTTTACCTAGATGTTAAGTTCAGAGCCTATTTATGTTTTTCAGGGCTTTCTATAGATTACTTGTAAGAAATTTCTTGATCTGCACATAAGACAACACTAATAAGGAGGAAATTCACGTTAACTGTTTTCCATATAGTCATTTACACTCCTGATGATTGGAGTTTTGTGATCCTCCCTAACATATAAAGAAATTTGGAGAATGTCATCTAGAAGTAAACAGTAAAACACACCATTAGATTTTTTCTTCCTTCTCATTGTCACATCTCATTGTGGTGTTCAGACTTCCTAGAATACATATACAAGTTGACATGTCAGAAAGAGCAGAGATAATAGGGAGATGATATCTTTATAGTACATATGAAAAAGATTTTTTTTAACCCACAGAATCAATTGCAAAAGAAATGCTGTTATACACTTCAGCTCAGTGTTTTAGGAGAAATTAAATAGCAATTGAAATGTAAGATGTATACACATTTTAAGTTTTATACGGAAATAACCTCTATGTTCTGCAGTTAGTTGCTGATGTTTTTTGTTACTGTCAGTGTTTTTCATATGCCTATAGGATTTAGATGTTGGCTGGTTAGCTTGGTGGTTAGGAGCTTTACGCTAATAAATCCAAAGCACCTACTCAATCTGATCTCTTATAATTCAGATAGTTGTGAGATGGTATCCTCTAAAAGAGAGTGTGTATATTTACTGCTTTATGCTTAATACTTAAGAGTTCTTGGCACGTTATGGGCATTCAATTACTATATTATTGACACTGTATATTCAACATCAATCATCTGGTCCAAGAATAAAAAAGAAGGAGAAACAATCACACTTTGTGAATGCTCTTCCTCCGGGTAGCTGTGGGAGCTTGGACAAGTCATGTAAACTCTCTCATTTCTTTGTAAAATGGGGACAATAAATCCCATAGGTTGATCAGTGAAGTGAAATGATGTATTTAAAGCATTTGACACAAAATCTAGAGCTCCAAATATAATAAAAATAGTCATCATTTGTTGAGTGCTTACTTCGTACCATGCACTGTGCTAAGCACTTTTCAAGCTCTGTTGAACCTCACTGCAGCTCTGTATGTTAATGAGATAGGTGTTCTGCTATCCCCCATGATAGATCAGGAAGCTGAAGTTTAGAGGGGTAATAAAACTTGCTCAAGGTTACGTGGTGTATTCCTTAAGATTGTTTTAATTGTAAGAACAGAAAAACCAACTCAGACTCAATCAAGAAAATGTATTGTCTCAATCTAACAGGAAAGCTCAGAAGTACGCTAGCTTTGGGCACAATTTAATCCAGATGATCACGATATCATCAAGACAATGGCTCTTTTTCTTTGCAATTTTTCTCAGCTCTTCCCTCATGGTATCAAGATGGCTGCCAGCAGCTCCCAGGGTTGCATGCTTTCACATCCAGGTGGGAAGAGTGACTCACCTCACAACTGTTGAAACAAAGCCTTCGGTACTCTAACTGCACCCCTGCAGCAATTGCCATGGCAAGGAGCAGCATTATCCTGATTGGTTTCGAACTATCAGGATCCAGCATTGGAGCTGAGGATGAGTACTGTCAACACCGCGCAAGCAGAATGGCTCCCGCATGGTGGGACCAATGCAAGCACAGGATCTACCAAGTAAGTGGTGAGAACTAGAACTAAAACCTGTTAGGTTTATCCTTTCAGCAGGCAAAGAAATAAGATAATTCCATGAAGATTTGGTCTGAAACAATATTTAATCTGAGTAAAAATAATGTAGCATGAGTTTTACATTGATATAATCGATTTGCATTAGCATATTGCTTTACCATTTACAAGGTTTTTTGTTTTTTACCTGAATTATCTTTTGTTCTCAAAACCAACCTATGAGATTGAAAGGACAGATGGTAATATGAATAGATAATGATATACTCACAGGAGAGAAAACTAAAGCTTGGAGGAATTAAGCAAGTTATCTAAGTATGCACCTCAGGTAAATGGCCGAACTGGGACTGAAACTAAAGGACTCACTGGTTTATAACCCAATGTTCTTTCTGGAAAACTACATTCTTTGTAGAGGGAGGTATTACCTCCACTTTTCATCTGGAAACCAAAGCTCAGAGGTATTAAGCAATGCGTGTCCAGCACTACTCACCCCTTAGTGACAGAGCTGACTCAAACCCGCATCTTTTGGCTCCAAAATCTGTGCTCTTCACATACACTGCCACTTCCATTGGCAAACCTCACAGAGGAGATGAAGACGGAAAGTGCGCACTTCCCTTCACCCCTCACTTATGAACGCAAGGCCTGTTCCTCTTCTGCTCTATTTAAAAGCAGTCATTTTAATAACTCTATGACAGGTGGTAAAAATACCCATTTTAAGCATATTTATACATGTGAGGGATAAGATTCCTGTTAATCACCTCAAACCATGTTTTTATTAGGGCCTAGAGAATTCTTTAATCTGTGGTGAGAAACATCTTTCACTTCAATACTGGAAAGAAAACCCCATCGGTATGCTACCCTCCTACACCTTGCCCCATAAATTCCATCAGAAAACTTAGGCCAGTGGCTCCCAGCCTTATAATCACCAAGGACTCCTTTTACATTATCTGGCTCTGCGTGCAAGGAGGGTCACACCACAAAGTTCTCCATCTTGAAGGGTTGATGTGTCTAGACTTGTGACCAGGGTTTCTCACTGCACGAGACCGTTAGGCACAGAGCATAAGTCGCTGTGTGGTCTTGTTTCCAGGGCTCAGAATTTCTATGATATCATCAAAGACCAATCAGGGCCTCTGATCATCATGTGATCTCTGGTGTTACCAAAATTCCAGCCAAAAGAAAAAGAAATTTGTGGTTTTAATTAGTTTGGGTGGCCTAGTTATGTAAGAGGAAATATAATATTTTTAGTTAGGCTCTCTGAAATATTAAACACAGCTGGCAGATTCCCAATACTATCTTCCCAGGCCATAAGGGGCCTGGAACCTCATCCTGGGCCACATTGGTCTAAAATCGGATTTGAGCTTTTTTAATCTTTAGAATATAAAAGAAAGTAGAATTAAGATGTATTAATTTTGACCAATTATCAACGTGCAACCATATTTTTGTAGGTTAGAGATGATGGATGGTCTACTTAAGGACTCTGTTGTTCTATATTTAATGATACATTTTTTCAAGTAACTATTGTTTTTGCACAGAAAAAAACAAGTTGAATTTAATTTTTTTTCCATAATTATTCCCCTCTGATATTATCATAGCCTTGAGAATCAAGGGCAATGTCACTGATCTTATTTTTAATTTGAGCAAATGGGATAGTAATATTTGCCCTGCCTAATTCCCAGGGTTATTATGGGTTTTAAATATAGTAACATGTATATGCTTTGTAGAACATCCAACATGTTATACCCATGCTGATTCTTACATTCTAATGCTGTCTTAGTTTGGGCTATAAGATTATTTGTTAAGAGAGGTCATTTCCAAAAAGATGACTATTTGCTTGATTTGTTACAACTCAGAATTGCTGATGATCTGTTCTTACTCAAGTGTGAGAAAAAGGGAAATTTTTATTTGTGGCATATTTTGTCCTGGATTTATGAATTTGTGTGTGTAATTAACCTAATTCTATTAATCCCATTATGGCCCTTGTCTGTAGGGTGTTCCTGATTTCCATCAATTTCTCCATTTTGATGTTTAAATCCAGAGAAGTAGGCCAGGCTTTTGCTGGAATTGCTAGTCCAATCTCCAGATGATCGGCTGGGAGAACAGGAACTAATGTTAGCTGAACCCTACTAAGAGCAAGATTCCACAACCTTTTTCCCCTTTCAATCTCATGGCAACCCTGCGCAGCATGGGTTATTCTCCTACTTTACAGGTAAGAAAATGGGGACTCACAGGAATGTACAACTTGACCAAGGTCACACAGATAGTCCAGGAATTCAGCTAGGTCTGTAAGACTCAAAGGCTTCCACTGTCTTTAATATGCTTCCTCTCATACACAGGAAATGAGAGCATTTGGCAGGGCAATGTGGGAACACTGGTTTGGGATCCTTGCTTTGTTCTAGTGCCTGGAGCTTTTCTCCTCTTCCATAATTCCTGAAACTTTCCATGATCTCATCTCTCAATACCAGCCCCCCTTGCAATGAGCCAGTCAGCTAACTGGAAGGTATTCATGAAAAGGGCCCAGCATCCACAAGAACATACAGTTGACCCTTGAACAATGCAGGGGTTAAGGGGACTGATCCCCTCAT
>CAUYSK010077788.1:0-11845 GCA_963575035.1 Avahi laniger | reverse complement strand
ATCCATGCTCATCCAGCAGCTTCAGAGGTGGCCCTTTCGTCCAAAAAGCCACATTAAAAAAAGAAAAAGAAATACCCTTCAGCCACAGGTGACTGGAAGAGGCCCAGACACCACCCGGCTGGGCTGTATTCTTTTTGTGACATAGAATAAGGTCTCCATCATCCGCCGCTCCTGACAGTGCTGGGCAGCTGGGCTTGCCCGGAAGTGGAGGCTGCCGCAGCAGGGCGAGCCCTGGGGCCGGGGTGGTCGCTGTGCCCCGGGTACAGCTCCCTGTGCTTGGAAAAGCCCGGGACAGGCCATTGCTCAGGGACCAGTGCCCCCTGGCTCTGCTGGAAGTGTGCATGAGCTTCGGCTGTGTCCCTGTCGTGTGCTTCGTTTGGGGCCGGGCTGTGTCCGAAGCCCGGCTGGTTTGCACGGGGGTGGCCTCTAGGAGGAGTGGCCCAGCGCAGGACCAGGGCCCTGCCCGCAGCTCCCACCACATCTAACCCGCCCGCCCTGCTGCCCCCCACAGGTTACCTGTGCTTGTACATGGAGAAGGATGAGACGCTGGGCGCCACCCTCATCCTGGCGTGGGTCCCCAACTCTCGCATCCAGAGGCAGGACGAGGAGGCTCTGCGCTACATCACCCCCGAGAGCTCCCCTGTACGCAAGGCACCCCGCTCTCGGGGCCGGCGTGCCCAGAGCTTGGGGGGCCTCCACCAGTCCTCCCCCACGGAACCACGTCCCTTGCCCACCCCCAAAGACGAGGACATCCTGGTGGTGGCCGAGAGCATCGGAGATGCCGTGCTCCCCAGCCCTTCTCTGGAGGATGGGGAGAAGCTGGCCAAGAGCCTAGGGGAGGACAGCCCCCTCCCTGCCTTGCAGCCTGCCCACAGCAACTCCGGAACCCTGTCCACGGTCAGCTCCCAGGATGGGACCGAAGAGGGGCAGGAGCCGCGGCCTGAGCCCGGAGAGAAGGACGGCTCCCTGGAGCTGTCAGCCGAGGGCGTGAGCAGGGACAGCTCCTTCGACTCAGACCTGGACTCCTTCTCCTCACCCTTCTGCCTGTCGCCCATCCGTGCAGCCCTGGCCGACAGCCACGGCTCCGTGTTTCTGGAAAGCGACAGCAGGTGAGTCCCTGGTCCTGGGCATGGGGGCTCTGGGGTGGGCCCCCGAGGCCTGACCTGGGCTGTGGGAAGCGGTTGAGTACGTTGCCCTCGATGCTGAGTGCTGGTGGCCCCTCCCCAAGGCCAGGGCTCTGCACGGTGTCCCTCACCCCCAGCCCGGCTGGTGACATTCCCCTCAGCATCCTCACCTGGGACCAAACAGTCCCTGCCAGGTGGATGGGCCCCAGGAGTCCTGGTCCCTTCTGTTCCCCTCTCAGAGAGGTGGCCCCCAGGCAGATGCCCAGAGGCCTGGGCGGCATCATAAGGCTGATTTATAGGGCTGGCTGCTCCTCATAGTCCCCAGCCGGCCCTCTCCGCCCTATAACCCAGCAGTCACGTGACCCGGCCCACTGGGACCCTCAGGAACGTTAGCCTTTCTCCTAGCATCTGTGAGGCTGGAGCACAGTCTTGGGGGAATGTTGGTGGCATTCACCCTCACCGGGGGAGCTGGAGTGCCTGCGGGGTGGGACTCAGTGGCAGCTCTTTGTGGGGCCAGGGCAGCAGGAGTTCAACCCCCGCCCTGCGGTGGGTTCCCTCAGCCTTGGAGCCCAGGATGGGGGGAGGGAGACCTGTGGCCTTCTGGATCCTTCAGGGCAGCCGTTTAGCTGAATCCAAATTTTATATAACAAATCCTTTCAATAAGGCATTTGTCCTGTGAAGTTTGGATTCGGTTGAGGGGCTGCACTTGGGGATCTGGAGGGCCACATGTGGCCTTGAGGCTGCAGGTTCCCCACCCCTGGAAGGTCTCATGAGGGTCCTCAGGGCCACCTGGGGTGGGTGTGACAAGGTGGGTGAGCAGTGCGTCCATTGCACAGGCCAGGTGGGGCCGCACTTCCGCAGCCCCTCCCCACGCTGTGGGTGTGGATGTGGTCCTCGCACCCGTTAGAGCTCCAGGCGAATGATGGCGATGACAGTGGACATTAGAAGAGCTGGCATTAGTCAGGGAGCACGTGATTAATTATTGAGCTCACGCCTTGAGCCAGGCTCCTGCTACGGCTGATGGTTGGAGCATTGCCTGGGACTGGACGCCGTGCTGTAGATTGTACATTTTTATGCTTTCAACAACCCCAAACTGAGGGAGGGAGGTCCGAATATTATCTCCTTCGTATAGAAGGGGAAGGGGAGGCACAGACAGGGTAAGTGACCTGCTGGAGGTCACCCAGCGAGGACTTAAGTCAGGCCGGGGTTTGAACCCAGCTGCGTCTACACCAGAGCAAGAGCACAAGAGGTCACAGCAGGCCGAGGTAAGCCAGGGAGCACAGGGACAGGGCGTGGGGACCCCTGAATGCTTTGCTGGCTGCAGCAGAACTGCATTTGAGATGGATTCTTTCCTGATTTCATCCCTTCAATAAGATTCGGTCCATTAAAGCCCGAGGGTGAACTGGTAACATTTGTCTCAAGCGCTCAGAGCGCAGATAAAAGCACACAGGCAGCCGCAACGGCGGACACCAGTTCCCGGATGAGGAACTGTGTGGCGTTTGGGGCCAGGGAACCCCCAGGCTGGGGCTAAACCTCCAGCCCTGGTCCGGCTTGGCCAGAGTACCCCTGGGGTGTCTGCGCACCCCAGGGCCCAGGTGGAAGGAGCGCTGTGCCCCAGACAGGTGGCAGGCTTGGCCCACCTCGGTCCTCTCGGGCCGAGGACCTAGTGGCAGAACCCGCATCTGAACCTGGCCCATGCAGCTCTCTGTCCAGCAGCCCCTCCTAAGGAGCTCAGATTTGGCACTCAGGGAGTTGAGTCCTGGCACCACTGGTCGGTGTGAACCATGGAAAGTTCTTTATCTTCTGGGAACCTCGGCTTCCCCGTTTGTAAGATGAGCATAGTAATATGCACTTTCTGGGTTATGAAAACGCACTCTCGGTCCTGCTTCCCCTGCCCCTCTCCCCGGGCTGCACACGGCACTGCCCCGGGGGCAGCTTACACACACCCAGGTGTCTCCTGGTTCTTCCAGTGCAGTGATTCTCACCAGGGGCTGATTTTGTTCTCAGGGGACTCGTGGCAGTGTCAGGAGACACTTTGTCACAGCTGAGGGGTCCGCATGCCCCTGCACTGTGGTGGTAAAGTTGCCTCCACTTGGGACCCTTCAGGATGAAGCCTCGTGTCCTTGGCTGGGGCTCCACGGGGGCCAGGCCCAGCGGAGCGAGGCAGCCCCACCCACTCTCACCTCCAGTCTGCTCCCTGGTGCTCCCCAGACCCGTCTCTGCCTGGTGCCTGGGCCATGGCTACCCTCACCTGGGCATCTCCTCCTCCTCCTCCTGCCGCCCAGCTGGTGTGTGTGAGGTTCATCCCCAGTGGTGCCTTTGTGTCTGGCTTTCGGGGCAGCCTCCTCTGTCCCCCTGGCCGAGGAGGGTGCTCATTGCTGGCTTCTCTGTTCTGCTAGGCTCACTGTAACCCCACTCTGCGTGCGCCATTGTTGGAAGGCGAGCGGTGGTGGTGGTGGCGGGAACTTTCGAGCCCGACACATCTGCTTCCATTCCTGGTTTCACCCCTTAGTTGTGTGACCTTGAGAGTTAGCCCCCGAGTCCGAAACTTGGCTGCATCAGGGGTGAAATGGGGCTGAGAGCCCCCTCGCAGGGTTGGTCGGGGTGAGGCTGAACGCTGGGGCCGCGGGCATCCCCCACGGGAGGCTGGTGCTGGGGTGCTCTCCTCCTCCCAGCCTGCCCCCACGAAAGGGCAGAAAATGCTTCTTGACCGCGTGGCTGCCGGCTTGGTCACTGCTACCCTTTCTTGGGCCTCTCTGCCACGGAGCCCCAGACGGTTCCACATGGCCCTTCAGGCCCGTATCAGTGCAATTCAGCTGCGGCTCGCTGAACGCGGTTACGGTGCGGGGACAAGGTGGACGTGAATGGGACCTCTCCCAGAGCGAGTGCCTCAGCTCGGGGCTGCTGTGGAGAAAGTCTGTCTCCAGGGCAGAAGTAACTGGTGTGACATGGAGTCGCCGTGGCTCTAGCCACAGCCTGTAGTGAGACAGACCGCTGGGAGCTTAAAAGAAGCAGATGTGGATTCTGGAAGGGGCTGGGCTGGCCCCAGAATCTGCGTTTCCCAGCATTCCTTGTTCCTTTGCTCCTGCTGTCCAGGGTGCGGCCTCGGCCCCCACCATGTCGCAGGCCCTGGAAGCACAGCTGGCGCCCCTCGCCCCTCCCCCATCCCCTTGGTGTCTGTACGTTGTGGACTGGTGGGACTGGACACGGTAGAGTGGGTGTCCCCTGCCGGGCTGCCCACAAGGACCCCTGGGCAGCTTTTTACAATCCTGATGCCCAGGCCGCATCCAGACCAACTGGACCCGCATTGCAGGGTGGGCCGGCATGAGTGGTTTCTGAACTCCGCAGGGGGCTCCAACGTGCAGCCAGAGTCGAGAACCCCCCACCCCTGAAGGTTGTGCACTGGGGCAGCGAGCGGCGTCAGAGCCGAGGTCCCCAGAGGACCAGCTACCTGGGTGTGTGTGTGGAGTGGCTTTGAGGACCCCAGGTGCACCTGTCAGTGCTGCTGGATCAAAGGTTCCGGTTTACTGGGAAGAGGCCCCAGGAGGGCAGAGCCGCAGGCTGGCTCGCGGGACCCCTCTAGTGGCAGACCTGGAGAACTGCGTGTGCAGGCTGCGCGTCTGGCTGGGACGGGCCGGAGGAGGAACGGCCCCCTGGGATCCGAGAGCAGTTCACAGAAGGGCTGAGTGGTTAGAAATGGCAGTGTCCCCTGGCGTGCTACCTGTGGGTCACAGCTGGGCAGGGCCTGCTTCCTGCAAGGTGGGCCCACCTGCCCAGCCCCCATCCCAGTGACAGCCTGTACGTCCTTGACCAAACGAGCGTTTGGGGCTGACTTGGGGGACGGGTCGATGGGGATAGCTGTTGCCACTGACTCGCTGTCACAGGCTGCCCTGAGAGCCTGAGCTTTCCTGAGCAGGGCCAGGTTCTGGGCTGTCTTGGTCCTGTGCCCGCCTGTGTCAGAAATCAAGTGCTAGGTTGGATGGGGAGGGTGGCCACCAGGCAAGGCCAGGGGACATCCTATCACACATTTCTGTGCTCAGAGGCGCCCGGTCCAGTCTAAATAGCCAGTGGGGGAGCACGTGATATCACAGGACCCCTGTGTGGCCAGCACGGTGTCAGCAGGCCCTGCCTGGGGATGTGCGTGGGTGACCTGGATGAGAACCAAAGCAGAGCTCCTGCTCTCCAAGTCACAAGGGCTCTTCTGGACTCATCCTGCAAAACAACCCAAACTGCAGCAAGAGCGGAAGAAACCACGTGCCTGAAGATGTTCATCACGGTGTTCTTTATAGCAGGAAGGAAAGAGAAGAACCTAAATACCCAACAGCAGAGGAGGGGGGACATCAAACGTGGTTCATCCGTGGGATCCAGGAGTTTTCACTGAGGCCCACAGGCACCCCGCTTTGTGTGTGTGCTTGGGGTGCACGTGTTTAAGAGGAGAGGCACCCCCTGACTTCCCCGAGGGTCTCTGACCCCCAAGAGGTTCAGCACCTCCGTGCGACCAGACGGAAGAATACGCAGTGTTGGTCAGGGCCGTGCTGCAACGTGGACATCTATCAAAAAGGGTGGGGGGACAAGCAGGGCTCATGCGCTGTGGCTACGCTCTGAACGGCCTGAGGCGTGAGAGGCAGCTCAGAGCAGCGCTGCCCACGGACCTCCCGCCGCGACCGAGGCTGTGCGCCATCCCCCTCGGCAGCTCAGTGTGGCTCTTGCGCCCGAGAAATGTGTCCAGTGCAACTGAGCGACCGAATTTTCAACTTTACGTACTATCGCCATAAATGTAAACAGCGGGTGCGGCCAGTGGCCACCAGGGTGGACAGCGAGGCTGAGAGGAAGGCGCGGTGACGCGTCAGCGTGGTGTGATGATGAGCACATTCTTTCCCTTTTCCCAGTTTTCAGAAACGTTATTCTGTGATTGCACTGATCTGAGGATGGAAACCGAATTTCACTAACCGACAGGTGGGGCCCGCACCCTCAGGCCGGGCCTGGCCGCCTGCCGCCCTGTGCAGGGCTTGCCGATGAGGAAGGCCCCAGGCCACTTGGCCACTGGTGGATTTCATGCGTGTCATGCAGGAGACTCTTCGGGAACTCTGCCCCTCTCTGTTGGCTCCTCCTGTGGGTCTTACCGGGGTGTCTGGGCCAGCGCCATCCAACAGAACGTGCCGGACGCTGGCCAGCGCCGTGGCCCCTCGCCATGCATGGTTGTCCTGCACTGGAAATGTGGCCGATATGACTGAGCGACTGGATTTTTAAATTTTATTTATCTTCAGTGATTTTAAATTTTAATAGCCATGTGTGACAGGGTTCTGGATCGGCCAGCACAGGTCTAGATGAAATGTTCTTGGGAGCCTCCCTCCCAGCGCAGAGTAGGCCTGCGGGAGCCTGCGCTGGAGAGAAAGGGGGAGGGGACAACAAGGGCCCAACAGGAGCCCCCTCCAACCCTGCTTTTGTGACGGGCCGCGGCGACCGGTGGGTTCAGGTTGCCGAAGCCACAGGAAGAGCCTGGTGATAGCAGGGCCGGGTGAGTTACCGCCCTGCCTCTCGGCCCACCCAGCAGGTGCCAGCCCCCCCCGCAGGGCGTGCGAGGCCGAAATAAAAGGTATGGTAAGTGCTTTTGCCTTTAGGAGGAAAAGGCTCTCTGACAACAGGGCATTGCAGTAATGGCTGAATTATTGATGGCGCTATCACTCGGTGTAATGGTCCCTGTCCTCCCACACGGCACAGAGGACAGGAATGAGGCTCTCAGGGAAGGATCCCAGGCTCTAAGAAAGATCTAGAATGAGTGAGCTCGGTGGGCTGGGACCCAGCGCCCCTGCAGCGTCCTTTCAGGGTGCAGCCCAGAGGGCTTGGGGGGCGTCCGCCCGGGTCCCCCAGAGCCCGCTCAGGCTCTTCCTGTCGGTGGTGTTTTCCTAGATAGCCTTGCTGTTCCTTTTCTGCCCGGCCAGCGGGGCAGCAGGCAGGCCTGAGGGGTGACAGAAGCTCCCGGGGGTTGGGGGAGAAATGAAATGGTGTCACACGGATCAGGAGATGCCCTTCGCCCTCCTGTCTCTGCGTCCCAGTCGGAGTACCTGGCCAGCGAATGAACTCCAGGGGCAGGAGACGGGGGACACAAAGGGTGTGGCCCCAGAAGATGAGGAGGGGAGCCGGTGGAGGAGGGCACAGCTCTCGGGAAGGGGTGAGCGTGGTCAGATGCCAGCCGGTGCATCTTAGGGGCCACCCCAGCAGCGGCGAGGACCGGGGATGGGTGTGGCAGGGAGAGCAGGTGCGGGGAGCTGGTCCAGGGGCTGCTGCCGCCACCCAGGTGAGAGGCAAGGGGTCCCAGAGAGACCTCAGAGATGGAGTGGCTGGGAGCTGGGGGGCTGTGTCCCCTGATCCTCCCAGATTTCAGGACCAGACCCCTGAGCTTAGTCGTGGGCTAACATTGGCACCCTGGCACACCCATGAGCACCCGCCGTCCCCCGAGGATGCTCCAGGAACACCCCCCACCCCAGGCCCCAGCAGCAGCCTGGCAGCCAGGAAGCTGGCAGCTTCCGAAGATCTGTTGTTTGGGTTTGTTTGTGCTTCTGTAACCGGGAGCTGAGATTTATTTCTTTAAAACATCCCATCTCCCGACACCCTGCAATCTGTTCTGTGCGTCGTTAAGACTAATCTTGTCTTGTGTTTCTGTAGCACTTGGCAGGCTCCGTGCAGCGTCTCTCCCTCCCCCTTACTCCCCTCCAGTCAAGGTGGCCGTCACTAGCTGTTCCCCCCGTGCCCAGAGGGTGGCGGATACTGGGGGTCCGAAGGAAGCTGCTACAGGAAGGGCAGCTGGCAGGTCCAAGCCTGCGGACTGGCCTGCGGCCACGGTCGGTCTAGAAATGGCTGCGGGACTGTCTCACCCTGGGAGTCTCGCTGCCAGGCCAGGAAGCCAGGCGGACGCCCGGCCCTCCTCTCTGGCTGCCCTCAGCTCTGGGAGCTCCCAACAGAAGACAGCTGCCACCACGTCCAGGAGCTTGGAGGGGCTGCCAAAGAATTCGAGCTGGGTCTGCACAGTGCCTGGTGGCTCCGGAGCGTCCGTCTGGCTCACACTCGATGTCTAGGGAGGGACAGGGCTGGCCGGCTGGGTCCAACGAGGCCCCAGGGCCCTGGCAGGGCCTGTAACAGGCAAGCTTGTGGTCAGACGCCCAGGTGTGAGTCCAGACGCCACCTGACATCCTGAAGGTATGGCCTTGACCTCTCCGGGCCTCAGTGACCTCATCTGAGAAATGGAACTGTTGTGAGGTCCAAGCAAGGCAATGCGAGTAAAGCTCAGAGTGGGTGGGTAGCCATCGTTACCACGATGGTAAAAATCGCAGGTTGCATTTTTCTAACACTTAACAGTTTGCTGGAGGTTCTAAGTGTTGTCTTAGTGTCCTGTGGCTGCTGTAAGAAAGTGCCACAAGCTGGGCTGCTTGAAGCAAGAGAGACGTGTCCCTCATGCTTCTGGAGGCCGGAAGTCCAACATCAAGGCAGCTGCAGGACTGGGCTCCGGAGGAGGCTCCTTCCTGGTCCCTTCCAGCTTCCGGGGGCTCCAGGTGTTCCTTGGCCTGTGGCAGCATCTCCCCAGCCTCTGCCTCTGTCTTCACGTGACCTTCTCTGGGCGTCCCTGTGTCCAAACTTCCCTCTTCTCAGGGGGACACCAGCCATCAGATCAGGGCCACCCCACTCCAATGTGACCTCATCCTAATCTGGTCACATCTACAAAAATCCCATCTCCAGATAAGGTCGCATTTGGAGTTTCCGGATGGGCATGAGTTTTGGGGGACACTAGTCACCCCAGCACAGGCTCTGTGGGCGCTCCCTTTAATCCCAGACTTAAGTAGCACGCCAGGCCCATGTTGCCGTCACCTCATTTTAGGAAAGGTTGAGGCAGAGCTCAGGTCACCTGCACAAAGTCGCGGCACATGAGTTCTTGGCCGCGGCAGTGACTCTGAAGTTTAAAACAAGAAGCAAAAGACCAAAATGTTATCAGGCCCTTGTGAAGCCCTCGTCTCTGTGTGCCTCGGTTTCCTGACGTGGCCCAGCCTGTCGGCCCCCAGGGCTGAGCAGATTCCGTCTGGTTAGGAGTCCCCAGAGAGGTTGGTGGGGCCCAAGCAGAGAAGCCGTAGAAGCTGCTTCAACGGTGACAAACGTGATCTGTGCCCATTTTGGAAAGGAGGGGTAAGGAGTAAGGAAAACACTCAAGGCTTTGGTCCCTCCAACACTGCTGGTGTTTTTGTTCCTTTTTTCCTGGCCTTTCAAAGTCTGGAATCATAATTGTTTGTCCCGGGGGTGGGCGGGGAGGCCGGATAGTGGGCATTTTCTGCTTTTTGGGCCAAACAGTCTTCGCTGCAGCTGCTTAACCCTTGCAGCACGAAAGCCGCTGTGCAACATGCGTAAGTGGGCGTGGCTGTGTTCCCTGAAAACTTTATTACAGATACTGAAATTTGAATTTCATATAATTTTCATGTGTCATGAAATGAATATTCTCCTTTTAATTTTTTTCAACATTTTAAAATGTTCAAAACCGTCTTTCACACAAAAAACCTGCACACAAATGTTTCTAACAACTTCATTCATAAATGTCCCACATGGGAACAGCCAGCAAGTCCCCGAGTGGGCAAATGGGGACGCAAACCCTGGTGCGTCCGTGCAGGGAATGCTGTTTGTCGTTAAAGAGAGGTGCATTTCCGAGCCCCGAAGAGCTGGCGGACGCTGCCATGCCCAGTGCTCTGTGCAGAAAGCCGGCCTGAGAAGGCTAGCCACAGAACATTCTGGAAAAGGCAAAACTATGGCAACAGTAAAAAGATCAGCAACTGCCGGAGGTTCCAGGGGGACAAGGAGGAATCGGTGGACGTGGAGGGTTTTTAGGGGCGTGAAGCTACTCTCTACCATACATGGCGCTGTGCGTCTGTCCAAACCCACAGACTGCAGGGCACCGAGAGGGAGCCCTAATGTCAACCATGGGCTTCAGTAATTACTGCTGAGGGACCCATATGGCTTCATCAGCGATGGCCAATGCATCACAGGAATGCAAAGTGTTAGCAGAGAGACACTGTGTACTGGGGAGGGCACGTGGGAACACTGTACGCTGCTTAATTTTGCTTTGAACCTAAAGCTGCTCTAAAAAATAAAGCCTATTCATTAAAAAAATTTTTTAGTTCTCAGGCTGTGCAAAGACGGTGGCAGCCTCAGTTTAGCCCTCAGGACACAGTTTGCTGACCCCTGATCTGGACTAGCACTGTCCAATGAAATGTCACATGAGCCACATCTATGATTTAAAATAGTCTATTAGTCACATTTTTTAAACGTTTTATTTTGAAATAACTGTAGCGTCACAGGAAGTTGCAAAAAATGTACAGGGTGGTCCTATGAACTCTTCCCCCACTTCCCTGAGTAGTAACATCTGGGTAAAACCACAGCCAGCTCTCCACTCCGGGAATTAGAGGTTGGTACAATCTGCAGCTCTCAACGTGGCATCTAGAGTCCCGTGCAGCCGTATCACCTGCCGTGTATAGTCACGTGCAGCTGTATCACGTGGCGTGTAGAGTCCCGTGCAGCCGTATCACATGACATCTGGAATCCCTGTATCACCTGGTGTAGAGTCCCGTGCAGCCGTATCACGTGCTGTGTACAGTCACGTGCAGCCGTATCACGTGGCATGTAGAGTCCCGTGCAGCCGTATCACGTGGCACGTAGAGTCCCGTGCAGCCGTATCACGTGCATGTAGAGTCACGTGCAGCCGTATCATGTGACATCTAGAATCTCGTGCATATCACCTGGTGTAGAGTCCCGTGCAGCCGTATCACGTGGCGTGTAGAGTCCTGTGCAGCCGTATCACGTGGCGTATAAAGCCCTGTGCAGCTGTATCACGTGGCATGTAGAGGCCCGTGCAGCCGTATCACGTGGCGTGTAGAGTCCCGTGCAGCCGTATCACGTGCATGTAGAGGCCCGTGCAGCCGTATCACTTGCATGTAGAGTCACATGCAGCCGTATCACATGGCATATAGAGTCCCGTGCAGCTGTATCACGTGGCGCATAGAGGCCCGTGCAGCTGTATCACGTGCGTGTAGTTACGTGCAGCCGTATCACATGCATGTAGAGTCACATGCAGCCGTATCACGTGGCATATAGAGTCCCGTGCAGCTGTATCACGTGGCGCATAGAGGCCCGTGCAGCCGTATCACGTGGCATGTAGAGTCACATGCAGCCATATCACGTGGCATATAGAGTCCCGTGCAGCCATATCACGTGCATGTAGAGTCACGTGCAGCCATATCACGTGGCATGTAGAGTCACATGCAGCCATATCACGTGGCGTGTAGAGTCCTGTGCAGCCGTATCACGTGGCGTATAAAGCCCTGTGCAGCTGTATCACGTGGCATGTAGAGTCCCGTGCAGCCGTATCACGTGCATGTAGAGTCACGTGCAGCCGTATCATGTGACATCTAGAATCTCGTGCATATCACCTGGTGTAGAGTCCCGTGCAGCCGTATCACGTGGCATGAGAGTCACGTGCAGCCATATCACGTGCATGTAGAGGCCCGTGCAGCCATATCACGTGCATGTAGAGTCCCGTGCAGCCATATCACGTGGCATGAGAGTCACGTGCAGCCATATCAGGTGCATGTAGAGTCACGTGCAGCTGTATCACGTGCGTGTAGTCACATGCAGCTGTATCACATGACTGTAGAGACCCGTGCAGCTGTATCACGTGGCACGTAGAG
>CAUYSK010077786.1:0-74285 GCA_963575035.1 Avahi laniger | reverse complement strand
ATAACTTCAAGAAGATGTCACTGCTTGGTGTTACAAATAAGAAAGCTTTCATTTATTAGAATATAGAAACTTGAAGGTAGAGTATGCTGTTTAACTGTACGTGTTAACTTGACTGAGCCATGAGGTGCCCAGATATTTGGTCAAATGTCACTCTGGGTGTTTCTGTGAGGATATTTTGGATGAATTTAATATTTAAATGAGTAGACTGAGTCAACTAGATTGCCCTTCCCAATATGAGTGGGCCTCATCCAATCTGTTGAGAGCCTAAATAGAACAAAAAAGCTGACCCTCCTCAGAATAAGAAAGAATTCCTGAGTGACCTTACTGCCTTTTATCAAGGACATCAGGTTTTTCCTGCCTTAGGAATTGAACTGAAACATCAGCTCTTCTTGGGTTTTGAGAGTGCTGGCCTTCAGACTTGGACTGAAACTACACCGTCAGCACTCCTGGGTCTTCAACTTGCCAACAACAGATCTTAGGACATGTCAGCCTCCATAATTGCATAAGGCAATTTATTATAATAAATCAAACACTCTCTTTCATATATATGTGCATATATTAGTATATGTGCGGATACTTCGTTCTGTTTTTCTGGAGAACTGGAGAACCCTAACTAGTACAAAGGGCTTCAGAAATAAGACTCAGTTTTCTGAAGAAAGGGCACAAGTAGCTCTAAATGGGAATGACGATGCTGTTTCATGGAGTACCAGAAAAAAGCTGAAAGTGATAATTAATAGCTTCTGCCTGGATTAAGAGCCATTTCTTTGGCAAACTTTTCAGTAAAGCAAACAAATAGAATGGAGCAAGTCCTTACTCTCTCCTCCTGCCTTCCAGTCTTCCTCCAATGACTCCCTTCTTAATTATGAAACTTAACAATAAATTTGTAAAAAGGAAAAATGCCATTTGCAAAGACTCGACTCTAGTTTCAAAGTGTTGCTTACTAATCCTGAATTCTGATATTGTCGATTAGATTCGTTAAATTTTGAACATCATATCAATGGAAAATGTGTGTACACACACACACATACATCTGTATAAATGTATATAACTGTCTATTAATTTATAACTAGAAATGACATCTGATTTAATGTAGAATGTTCATCTATGATTTAAATACAGATTATTGAATATGGTTTCTGTTTAATTTTTTAGCTTTATTGAGGTATAATTGCTATACAAAAAATTGCATACATTTAATTGTATATATATTTAATGTATATATCTTGATGAGTTTGGAAATATAGACCAATAAAAAAGAATAGACAGTCCAGAAATAATGTGACATATACAGGGGCAACTAATCTTCAACAAGGCTGTGGAGAACACACAATGAGGAAAGTAACTAACATATGGTGTTAGAAAAACTGGATCTGCATATGCAAAAGAATAAAACTGGACCCCCATCTCACACCATACATAAAGATCAACTCAAAATGGATTAAAGATTTAAATATAAGATCCAAAGCAATAAAACTTCTCAAAGAAAACATAGGAGGAAACTTCTTTACATTGTTCTTGACAATAATTTATTATATTTAACACAAAAACACAGGCAATAAACCTAAAAATAGACAAGCGTGATTATATCAAATTAAAAAACTTTTGCACAGCAATGGAAACAATCAACAAAGTATTAATAAAAAGGCATTCTATGGATGGAAGAAAATACTGTAAACTATACATTTGATAAGGGGTTAATATTTAAAACATATAAGAATCTTCTGCAATTCAATAGCAAAAATCAAAATGAAAATAAAAAAGCTAACAACCTGATATAGAAATAGGAAAAAGATGTAAATGACATTTTTCTAAAGAAGACAACCAAATGGCTGTGAGCTGTGTGAAAAGATTCTTAACATCTCTAATTATCAGAGAAAAGCATATCAAAACCAGAATGAGACATTACCTCATACTTCCTAGGTTGTCTATTATTATGGAAAAAAAAAGAGATAAGTGTTGGCAAGGATGTGGAGAAATTGGACCACATATATACTGTTGGTAAGAATATAAGATGGTGCAACCACCATGATAACCATTATGGAGGTTCCTCAGAAAATTAAAGATAGAACTATGACACAATCCATCAATCTTACTTCTGGGTATATATTCAAAAATTAAAATGAGTCTCTCAAAGAGATATCTCTTCTCCAATGTTCACTGCAGCTTCATTTTTATTGCAGAGTTATGTTCAATATCTACAATTTGGAAACAATCCGAATGTCCATTAACAGATGGATGGTTAAAGAAAATATTCTCTTTCTCCCCCCCTTCTCTCTCTCTAAATACACACACACACACACACACACACACACACATACACACACACACACACACACACATATATATACACACATAGAATATTGCTCACTTTTAAAAAAAAAGTAATCTTGTCATTTGTGAGAACACATATGAACTAAAGGACATGATGCAAAGTGAAACAAGCCAGGCACAGGACAAATACTGTATGATTCCACTTATACAAGATACCTAAAATAGTCAAACTAATAGAAGCAGAAAATAAAATCATGGTTGCCAGGGGCTGGAGGGAGGGGGGAAATGGGAAATAGGAAAAATTAGTCAGGTGTGGTTGTGCATGTCTGTAGTCCCAGCTACTCGGGAGGCTGAGGCAGGAGAATAACTTGAGTGCAGGAGTTTGAGGTTGCAATGAGCTATAATGATGTCACTGCACTTTAGCCAGGGCAGTGGAGTGAGGCTGTCTCTCTCACAAAAAAATAAAAAAAAAATGTTTGCTATTGTAGATGTTATTAATATCACCTTGTGCACATTAGTAATCTTGGAAACTTTTAGTTTGACAGGATAAATTTCTCATGAATTGGGAGTTGATCTCAGCCTTCAGTTGAGATTTCCAAGAAATGAACTTTTATGTAACAAATTTTTTACTGAGTCACTGTTCCAATGGAATGGCAGGAAAAATAATTAAACCACTCTTTTCTGTGTGCCATCCTTCCCTGAGATGAGGTGGTGCCTTTATGGGTGGTTTAAAAAGTGTTAAGCTACCAGGAACTGGCAGCTAGAGCTTTTCCTAATATCTGTGTTCTTAGAAAATATATTTTTTAATATCAGCCTCTTCAGATGTCTGTTAAATCATTGAGGAAAGGGGATATATTATATTTACCCTCTGTGTTTAGAATATCTTAGTAAATTTCAGTTTCATGGATTATTCCCTGTAGTCTGTATTTCCTATTTCTAAAAATGAGAGACATGTATGATAGCTCTATTTTAAAGTAAATTATAATACTATGCAGTGCATTTATACAAATAATAAATTTGCAAAATCAATTATACAGTATATTTGTTAGTTTTATCTGAAGCTATACATAAATGATTTAATAGTATGTACACAAAATGTATTTTTTAACAAAGTAGTTAGAATAAAGTTTTACTAAAATCATTGTCATGAGATCAAGTCATTTCATTTCAACCTCAGACACACACACACACACACACACACACACACACACACACGCCAAAATAGTTTCAGATTTTCATTTGCTGGAAAAATTCAATTTGTCAGACATATCTGAGTAAAAACGTCAAAAAAAAATTTAAGAATCTAAAAAAATAAATAAGCACAAATTAACCATAAAAATACGTATTCAAAGTAACTAGGCTTAAAGCATAAATTTTCCACGAATATATAATGAATGATATATTAATATACTTAGTATTTATATAATTTATGACATAGGTGATTCTATGAGATCGTTGGATTATAATTAGCTATATTATTTGACTTCAGTTTCTCATGTTTTCTTATAAGAGATTATACTTGTAAATGTAATGTACATGTAATGTAAATGTAAATGTAATGTAAATAAAAACACAAAAATATAGTTAGATTTATGTGGAGCTAACTGAATTGCTCAGATAGGATATTTAATTGAAGAACAGTTTGATTCACTTGGAAAATTTTCTAACTTTAATTTGGGGGAAATGTAAAAAAATTTATAGGAAAATTTAAAAAAATCATGTGTAACAATATAAATTACTCAAAACCAAATAAAAGTATTTTAGTGAGAATTAAAAACAAAAATAGAAATAATATTTTACCACGTATGCATGTATGTGTATTTTTATATATTTCCTTGTTCAACATAAAATGAAATGCAGAAAAACATGCTATCTATAAAGTATAATATGTTTAATATTAAATTATCCCTCTTCCTGAAATACACATTATATGTTATAATAAAATTCCTTTAAAATCCATTTTTAATAAAGAAAATGTGATTATTGTGAAGAGTGGAAAACATAAGTGAAAAATTGGTAAATGTGAAACTATTCCCACTGTAAATGTGAATTCTATTGTAAAATGTGAATTATATAACAGAAAATGGAAAATGCTACCCCCTTTTCATATTGTTTGATGAATATCACAATTTATAAGTTGATGCCCCAAACTGTGTTCCATGGGGCATAATGTGTATGTGTGTGAATTTGTGTTTATGTAAATCTAAATTTAATATTGGGATGGAAAATTAAAAATATTTGAAATAATCAATGAACCATATAATACTTTAAAATTAATTTAATCAATTTATTTTATCCAGATAAGCTTTCCTGAATAAATTAAATTGTATGTATCCCTTATATAATCAATTATATTTTGAACTATTTATTTATAAGTCTTATAAACACACTCCAATTAGTGTGTGTTTTTAACCAACTATTTCTACAGAATAAGAAAACATTGACCCTGATTTTTTCTCTCTCTCTCTTTCTTAGAGACTAGGTTTTGCTCTGTTCCCCAGATTGGTCTTGAACTTTGTATCAGCCTTCCAAGTAGCTGGGACTGCAGGCACATGGCATTGAATGTAGCAACCCTAGTTTTGGAGATATAGCAAAATAAAGAGATTTTTGTAACTGAAGTATAGCCATGTGCCCAGAAATGTTTTATACATTTAAAGCTAAACTTAGGTTAATTGCCTGGTATAGAAAAAAATATATGACAATACCTAAAAAGGCATCAATGTGTTATATGTACATATTTTTCTTATGTTCCTTAACATTATATTTTAAACAATTTTGTAACAGGATGACCTTATTAGCATTGGTTCTTAACAGAAATGAAGTAGCAATGTGAAATTTTAAAATATGCTATAAGGCTTACAGCTTTACTTAGAATTGTCCCACGACACTGCTAATTCATTCAAATTAACAAATGGGTGTTCTAAATTAAATGAAAATCATTGTAGTTAATGTGTCAAAAGTCCTCCCTATTGAAGAATATAACCAAGTTTTTAAGTGACACATAGATATGACCCTAATCAACGATGTAAAAAGCTATATTTTGTAATATAGCTGAAACAGTTTTCCACTGGTTCATTAATGATAACGATAAGACCAGTGGCTTCCTTGATTAAGCTGAAAATATGTCAAGGCTATCACACATTGTATTCATCATTTACATATAGCCCATTGACAATTCACAGCTAAAGAATCCTGCACAAAGATAGTAACATCGTGATTCAGTGCTAATTAACTGCTTTTGCTAGAAGTCTTTCCTGTTAGTACTACCATATCATGCTCAAATATTTAAATTATGTTCTACAGAGTGTTTTATGTTTTTTCAATTAATCCATCATTTTTTTTGCTTATTACTGCTACTAGATAACACAGATGTGCCTCTAGCATTTTATGATTTTAATATATCCTTAAGTAGAATGTAAAATTAATATCAAGATAAATATATATGGCATTACAAATTAATCATTAATTAAAATCAACTATATAATTGTGTAGCGAGTATATATCCAAATTGGAATGGACTCTTTATTGTGAACATCACTTTTTAAAAATTAATGCTTGGTTTGTGGACCCAGATGTGATGCCAAGAAAGTAACTACAGTGTTTTAGTTCATCTAGTTTATCATAATGGTTGAAATTTTTCTTTTGAAGTTAAAGATTTTTTTTAAAAAAATGCTGAGTTTGAATTCAATTTCTAAAACTTCTTTGTATACAATCCTAAACAACTGATACAAATAAGTGTGTTTACCCATGTATGTGTGTGTGTGATGGTCTGAGTATTCTGTTACTATCCACAACCCATGATTTAATAAAATACTCATAGTGGTGAACAAAAAAAATGTCTTTTTGATATTCTTAGCTTATCTCTCTTTTTTCATTTCAGTGGTTTGTTGATCAGCTTTAGTTTTTCATGCATGATCTCCTGGTTTCAAAGCAGATAACAAAGTGTTAGAGTTCTCAGTGTCAAATTGAAGACAAAGTATAATCTTAAAATCAGAAAACTTTTTCAACTGTCTTAAGTGTTTTACACTTCTATGCTGTTCATAAACCATCAAAATTAAGTAGAAACGAATATATTTCCTCAAATTTTCTAGTGTAAATATTTCAACAACCTGAGAAAGCCTATGAATGCCTTCTTAGTGGCAGGAGAAATTGGAATAAAATTTTGCTTTCAATGTTATAAGAAAGGCAATACTTCCCTAACTACCAGAGTCACCTGAGAGCTCCATACTCTGTTACTACACAGACTTAAAATATAAAGTAGTTAAAATGAGTCTTAAAATGAGTCCTGTTGCTTAAATGCAATTCTTAGCTATTGATGCCAATGTATATATAATAAAGACTATATAAAAAGATTATAATAAAATTGTTTATCCATGAATTTCAAAATACAGGAAAATGCAAGAAACTAAACGTATACTTACCATATGACGCAGCAATTCCATTCACACATATTTATTCAAAAGGACGGAAAACACATAAGTACACAAAGACCCACTTGAAAGTTTATAGCAGCTCTATTCAAAACCTGATAATAAAGTAAATGTCAATATATGAATAGATAAATTGTAAAAAAAAAAAATCAAATATAGAAGAATGCTATTCATCAATAGAAAGTAGGAAGCTACTGATACATTCAACAGCATTTATGACCACATTATGCTGAGTAAACAAAGCCAGACACAAAATAGAATGTACCATTCAATTCCACTTGTATAAGATTGTAGAAGAATAAAATTAATCTATAGAATCTATAGTCTCAGAAAGCACATCAGTCATTACTTGGAACTAAAGAAAAGAGAATAAGAAAATTTTAGGGACTAGGAAATTTCTGGGGGTTATAAAAATGCTTTTTCTATCTCCATGGGAGTGTTATATACTAGGGTATAGATATTTATTAAAATTCATTTAAAAATTACGCTTAAATGGATGTAGTTTTAAAAATGTAAATTATACCTCAAAAAATTGGATTAAATATTTTTAAATGTTAATATTTATTGCTCACTATATGTGCTTTACTATCTCATGACTTTGCATATATTCTTTTGCTTTTATTTGGTGATTCTTAATGGCGTAAAAAGTTACTTTAATGATGTAATTTTTTAGCATGATGTAATATTTTGATTTCCAATACGAGCTTTGATTATTAAAGAAATGGGTAATAAAAATCATGTAAGTGGGAATAAAACACACTAAAGTTAACTTCATGTTCCCATTTGCAAAATAATAATATATTATTAATTTGAAAACCAGCATTTTCTTAATAATGCAAATAATATAGAAAGACCTACTCTATTCTTTTGCCACCATGTAGAAAAGTCTTTTTGATACAATTTATAGGTTACTTAATTTAACTGTCATAAATCTTTCATAACGGTTCTTAACTATAAAGTGAAATTTTCCCAATTGATAGCATTTTAGAATTATTTCAATTAGTATGTTTTCAATATATCTTTAGCAATTGCATCCTGATGAAAAAGGGTATATATTATTTTAGTCAGGCAGTCAACAAGTATTTACTGAGCTCTCACAGGATGTCTTATATTGTACTAAGCGAAGTTATTACTTCCTTACAAGTGCCTATGAAACATAAGGATATTTTCCCAGAGTTGCTGTGAAATATGTTTCACAATTTGATTAAATAAGAATGAAGCAAACGGGAAGAAATTGGCATTTCCATGTAAAACTCTTCCTTTTTATGGTATTGTATATGCTTTTAGGGAAAATCTTTCCCATTTGAATATGTAAGGCATTATTATATCGTCAATATTAATATTACGATACATGTGTCAAAAACTGACACTTTACATCTGAAACTTCTCAAAATGTCCCCTTATACCTCTATAAAAAATCAGAGGGATGGAAAAAATGGAATACTGAAGCAGATATGAATTTTCTTGGGCATATTTGTTTCATATAAACTGTTTAATGCAAGATTCTTTCTAATAGCAAATTGCACATTAAAATTTTCAAATTCTAAATTCACAACTTCATCCAAAGACTGTAAATTACTGAGTCCTCTGGACCCTGATCCTTTGATTCTTCCCCGTGAGAATAGCCAATACCTCATTCACCCATCAATCATCACTTTCATGTCCACACCACACATTAATTTCAAAGTATTGCAAAGAGTGTATTCAAAGTTAGCTGTTTTACAAACAAATGTAACAATCCATATATCATAACAATGTTCTTTGGAACATCACATGATGGTACTAAATATCAGGCAGTCTAGGATGCAGAAGTGCATTTAGAAACATGTATATACACGCACACACAAGACTCAGTGAGATTTCAGGCACATTTTTTTTCTTAAATCAGAAATCTCTTCTTATTTCTTGCTATAGTAACTGCAGTTTTCTGCCAATTATAACTTCTTGGTTTCCTCCTAAGTATCCAGTCAGAAAATGATATGGCTGTACATTTGAAATTGTCAAAAATTGTGACTGATATGAAATACTGTCATTTTTAAAAATATTCAATCATTAAATTGTGAAAAGTTATGCTAGTGAGAAGATGCAATCACTAGCCAGTGCACATTATTTGAAAACAGTCAAAAATCTCTTTTGTAAAATGGCTGACCAGAGACACAAGCTGCCAGAGCATCTCTGTAAGAAAGAAAAGTTTTAGATCAAAGAGAACTAACAAACAAACATAGCTCAAGTATAAGTCTGAAAAAAGGGTGCCAAATCTTACAAGAGACTACACAGGAAGAAGTTGCAGAGCAGAACAAGAAGGAACAAAATATCAGCAGAATTCAACCCCTGACAGGCTTGGCATCCAGCAAAAAGGGAAAGTGGAGTGGTTTGTTCTCTCCCTCCCTCATATCTCTGATAGTTGTCAGATTCCCTAGCTGCTGGAGAGGTTTTCTACTCCCAGGAGCCCAAAAGGTCTTCCCATTATCAAGCAGAGAGCTTCTTGTTGACAAAGCACCAGACTCCCAGTCCCTCTAGGGGGTTTCTTGTTACCGCAGTTCTAAGCCAAGATGGCAAGTACAGTATTGCTTCTCTACCCACCATGTACATTTGTCTTCCTCAGGGGGCTTCAGATCCTTGGGTTTTGTCTTGCTCATTTCCACACAAACACTTCTCAACTCTGGCCCACACTGTGGGACCACAGGAGTCCATTGGGTCCTGTGTGATCTGTGTGACTACAGAGCCTAGACATTCTGGGTTGGCTTCCTCCTGGAGAAAGGGACAGAGATGACCAGAGTGCTCGCTTTTCTCCAACCAGACTCTTTTCCTCCCCTTCCCCTCCCAGACCTGCGGCTGCTGAGAGAGACAGTTGAGCCACCCCACCAAAGCTTCCACAAAGAGTGGGGATCCAACATTTCTTTTTAAGATCCTGCAGTGGACTGAAGGTGCTTGGACTGTGAGCTCCCTGCTCACTCCCCCTCGTTAGTGCTGCTTGCCCAGCAGCTCCATCAGAGCAGAGCACACCCTGATGCAGAGAGACCTCAAACCTACTTAAGCACCCAATAGGCAACGTGGGGCCAGCAAATTTCTCTCTGGCATGGTAAGGGCTTGATCTTTGAGGACCTGAGGACAGGCCTGTAGGCCATATCCCATAGCCCCAGGTCTCAATTGTGTTGCTTAGGGGTACAGAGGTGAGATTTGTGAACTATTTCAGGAGGCCAGGGAGCCCACATGGGCAGATCTAATTAGAGAATGCAGTGTGGGTCCTAGCTACAGTATACACACAAGGTACCCCTCCCCCAACAGGAAGCCTGTGCTCTCAGCTCTGGCTGGGATCCTGGGTTGGGAAACTCCCAGTCCACAGTGCAATCATAGGGGAGCTCAGCTGACTTGAGCTCCTACTTGCTGACAGATGTCAGAGGGAGACGGCAGAGCAGGAGATGGGGGAAAAGAGCAAAACCTGCTTCTGACAGCCAGATTGTAAATCTCAGATGGGTTTGTCTCCATAAACAGACCTTTTGGTTGTGTGGGGCCAATTCAGCCTTTCCCTGGCATGTTTACCCAAAAGCTGAAAGCAGACCTTTGACCCCTGTGGAAACAGCCACCTTACCAGCTTTAATTGAGCCTGAGGGAAAGCTCACCCAACCCAGTCCCACCCAGCCTCACTCCCTCACTCACCTCTGCTGTGGTAGAGAATAAAGACTCACCTGGAAGTTCTTGGTCCCCACCTACCACCTGGAACATTCGAGTGGTTCTCCGGAGAGACTATAGCTGGTCACAAAACCCAAAAACAACACTGTGGCTTGTTCCTTCTGGCAAATACCACCTACTGACAGGGAGATCAATTTGTACACCCTTTACAGCATTTACGGACTACAGCATTTACTGGCATTTACAGGGTATGGTTGATTCTCACGCACAAGTACCACCTACTCTCTCAGAGATTAAGCTGGGCATGTCAATAGAATTCACACTGTTAAGTAGACCACAGGGCTGGGGAATGAGAAAGGATCTCAAAGACCTCCATCCTCCCTCATCAAAGGGAGACAGAGAAAATACCCACACACATCACTCACCACTGCTACAGGCCACAAACAACTAGAAATGGAAAACTCTCACCACACTAAGATATCTACAACCAAGGCATTCATCCAGAACATAGAACACCATCAAAGAACCCACAAGCAAAGCCAAAAGTTCTTACCCAACATATGCTACAAACTCACCTGTACAGGTGAGGGAAAGGGAAAAAGATCTATCTAAACAAAAAAGAAATCCAAAAATGAGAAGCAACAGCTGTTCAAAATGAAAATGAAACAGGGAAAGAAATCCAGAAGTATGAAAAATCGGAGAGAAAGGAAATACCCAAAAGGGAACACCAACTCTGTAGCAAGAGATACCAGCCAAAATGAAAATACTGAAATGATAGATAAATAATTCCAAATATGGATTGTAAGGAAGTTCAACAAAATCCAAAGAAAATGGAAAGCCAACACAAAAGCAATTCAGGAAATGAATGAAAAATTCACTAAAGAGATCAACAGATTAAAAAAAAATCTTCTGGAACTGAAAAATTGATTTAAGAACATACAAAACACAGTGGAAAGTTTTAAGAATAGACTAGATCAGGCAGAAGATAGAATATCAGAGCTTGAAGACAATTCTTTCACATTAGCTCAGTCAGTCAAAAATAAAGAGCAGAGAATTAAGAGGTATGAACAAAGTCTACAAGAAATACGGGATTATGTAAAATGGCTAAATATAAGAATTACAGGCATCCCTGAGGGTGAAGAAAAAAACGCACAAGGGCTGTAAAATCAATGTGGGGGAATAATTGAGGAAAACTTCCCTGGTCTTGCTAGAGATTTAGACATCGAGGTACAAGAATCTCAATGAACACCTGGGAGATTCATTTCAAGGAGGCAATTGCCAATTCACATAGTCATCAGACTGGCCAAAGTCAACATGAAGGAGGAACTCCTGTGAGCTGTAGGGTGAAAACATCAATTAATTTCCAAAGGACAACCCATCAGGCTAACTGCAGACTTCTCAACTGAGACCTTACAATCCAGAAGGGGTTGGGGCCCCATCCTCAGTCTTCTCAAGCAGAACAATGGCCAGCCTAGAATTTTATATCCTGCAAAAGTAAGTTTCATAAACAAAGTAAAATAAAGACTTTTCCAGACAAGCAAACACTGAGGTAAAATGTCAAGACCAGATCTGCTATACAGGAAATATTCAGAACTGCATTATGCGTGGATCAGCACAATAGTCACTGACCAGAGTAAAACCATTGAAAAGCTAAAGCTCAGAGATTATATAAAACAATAGCACAAGAGGTATAAAAAAAGAATAAGGTATACCCAACAGGATGAACAGAACTGCATCCTACATATCAATTCAATCATCAATATGAATGGTTTGAATTCCCCACTCGAGATATAAGTTGGTTGAATGGATAAAACAAACAAACAAGCAAACAAACAAAAAACAGCTATCTGCTGTCTCAGGAAACACATCTAACATTCAAGGACTCATACAGACTCAAGTTAAAGGGATGGAAAAATATTCCACGCAAATTGAAATCAAAAGAAAGCAAGTGTAGCCAATCTTGTATCTGATAAAATTGACTTTAAATCAATATTAAGGAAAAACAAAGATTTCCATTATATAATGGCAAAGGGAGCAATTCAACAAGAAGACAGAACAATCTTAAATATTTATGCCCCTGACACAGGAGCATCCAGATTCATGAAGCAAACCCTCCGAAATCTAAGCAAAGAGATAAACAGAGCATCTAAATTGCTGGAGACTTCAACACATCACTGATATAACTGGATAGATCATCCAAGCAGAAAATAAATAAAGAAAAACTGGACTTAAAAAGGACTCTAGAAAAAATGGACCTAACAGATATTTACAGAACATTTTGGCAAAAACTACTGAATGTACATGCTTCTCATCCGATCATGGAACGTTCTCCAAGATTGTTCACAAAACAAGGCCACAAAACAAGGCTCAAAAAATTCAAAAACTAGAAATCATACCATGTATCTTATCAGACTACAGTGGAATAAAACTAGAAATCAATTCCTAGAGAAACACTCAATTCTATACAAAATCATGGAAATTAAACAACCTGCTGATGAACAATTATTGGTTCAATAATGAAATTAAGATGGAAATTAAAATATTCTTCTAACTGAATGACAAAGGGGACACAAGCTATCAAAATCTATGGGATTCAGCAAAAGCAGCCCTAATGAGAAAATTCATAGTCCTAAATGCCTATATCAAAAAGACAAAAAGATCACAAATTAAAAATGTTATGAAACATCTCAAGGAACTAGAAAAGGAAAGCAAACAAAATCCAAAGCCAGCAGAAGAAAAAAAATAACTAAGATCAGAGCAGAATGAAATGCAATCAAAAACAAGAAAATTATGCCGAAGATTCACAAAACAAAAAGTTGGTTCTTTGAAAAGATAAACAAAATTGATAGAACTCTTTCTAGATTAACCAGGAATAGAAGAGAAAGAACTCTAACATGCTTAACCAGAAATGAAACAGGAAATGATACAACTGATACCACAGTAATACAAAATACCATCTATGAATACTATGTAAATCTCTATGTTCATAAACTCGAAAAGGTAGAGGAAATGCACAAATTTCTGGAAACACACAACCTCCCAAAACTCAATCAGGAAGAAATATAACTATTGAACAGAGCTATAATGAGCAATGAGTTTGAAACAACAATAAAAAAATCTCCCAACAAAAATAAGCTCTGGACCAGATGGATTCAGAGCCAAGTTTTCTCAGACCTACAATGAAGAGTTGGTACTTAATTTGCAGAAATTATTCCATAACATCAAGAAGGAGAAACCCTCCCAGTCTCATTATATGAAGCCAGTATCACCTTGATACCAACGCCACCAATGGACACAACAAAAAAGAAAACTACAAACCAATACCCCTTATGAATATAGGTTCTAAATTCTTCAATAAAATACTAACAAACCAAATTCAATAGCAGATCAAAAAAATAATTCACCATGACCAAGTGTGCTTCGTCCAAGAAATACAAGGGTGATTCAGGATATGTAAATCAAAAAATGTGATTCACCACAAAAACAGAAGCAAAAACAAAGATCATATGATTATGTCAATAAATACAGAAAAGCATTCAAGCATTCAACAAAATGTAGCACCCTTTTATGATAAAATCCCTCAGCAATCTAGGCATAGAAGGTACTTATCTCAGAAGTCATAAAGGCCATATATGACAAACCCAAGCCAGCATCATCCTGAATGGGGAAAAGGTGAAGGCATTCCCCCTAAGAACTAGAACAAGACAATGGTGTCCATCTCACCACTTGTATTAAACATAGTGTTGGAAGTCCTAGCCAGAGAAGTCAGGCAAGAGAAAGAAAGTAAGGGTAACCAAATTGGGAAAGAGGAGGTTAAACAATCGCTTTTTGAAGATCACATGATCTTATATCTAGAATACCCCAAAAATTCCAGCAAGAGACTCTTGGAATTGATAAATGAATTTGGCAAAGTCTTAGGTTACAAAATGAATGTACACAAATCAGCAGCATTCCTATACAACAATAACAGTCAAGCTGAGAATCAAATCAAAGACTCAATAACATTCACAGTAGCCACATAGAAAATAAAATATCTAAGAATATACTTAACCAAGGAGTTGAGAGACCTATACAAAGAGAACTATAGAACACTGAGAAAAGAAATCATATATGTTACAAACAAATGGGAGAATATATCATGCTCACGGATTGGTAGAATCAACATTGTAGAACATCAACAATCAACATTGGTAGAATTAACATCTCCATACCAACCAAAGTGATTTATAGATTCAGTGTAATCTCATTAAAATACCAATGTCATATTTCACAGATCTAGGAAAAATAATTCTCTGCTTAACCTGAACCAGAAAAGAGCCTGAATAGTCAAAGCAATCTTAAACAAAAAGAACTAATCTGGAGGCATCACATTATCAGACATCAAACTATACTACGAGGCTATAATATCCAAAACAGCATGATATTAGCATAAAAATAGAGATATAAACCAATGGAAGAAAATATCAAACCCAGATATAAAACCATCTACCAACATCCAACTGATCTTTGCAGACAACAATATATACTGAGGAAAATAAGCCCAATGCAATAAATGTTGCTGGAAAAATTGGATAGCCACTGGCAGAAGAATGCAACAGGATTCATATCTGTCCCCACTCACAGAAATTAATTCAAAATAGATAAAACACTTAATTGTAAAACATGACACCATAAGAATTCTAGAAGACAATGTAGGAAAACCTCTTCTCGATATTGGTCTAGCCAAAGAATTTATGAAGAAGATCCCAATGACAATCACAGCAACAACAAAAATAAATAATTGGACTTACTTAAATTAAAAAGCTTCTGCACAGCCAAAAAAATAATTAACAGAGCAAATAGACAATCTACAGATGAGAGAAAATATTTTCAACCTATATATTTGATAAAGGATTAATAACCAGAATCTCCAAAGAACTCAAGCAAATCAGCAAGACAAAAAAATCAAACAACCCCATTAAAATGCGGGCAAAAGACATGAACAGAAGCTACTTAAAAGAAGATAGACACATGTCCAATAAACAAATGAAAAATGCTCAATGTCGATAATCATCAGGGAAATGTAAATTAAAACCACACTGAGATATCACCTTACCCCAGTCAGAATGGCTTTTATTAAAAAGTCCAAAAACAATAGACGCTGGCATGGATGCAGAGAGAAAGGAACGCTTATACACTGTTGGTGGGACTGCAAATGATTACAGCCTCTATGGAACATAGTATGGAGATTTCTCAAAGAACTAAAAGTAGTCCTACCATTTGATCCAGGAATCCCACTACCAGGTATTTACCCAAAGGAAAAGTAGTTGTTTTATCAAAAAGACATCTGCACTTGAATGTTTATGAAGCAAAATTTACAATTGCAAAGATATGGAATCAACCCAAATGCCCATCAATTCATGACTGGATTAACAAAATGTGGCATATGTATATCATGGAATACTACTCAGCTATGAAGAAGGATCACTTAATGCCTTGTTCAACAGTTTGGATGGAACTGGGGACCATCCTCCTGAGTGAAGCATCTAAAGAATGGATAAATGAATACCAGATATACTCACTATTAAATTGGAACTAATTGATAAACACAAGAGCACATAGATGAAAGCAAACTCAATGAAAATCAATCAGGGGGCAGGATGGAGAAGGCCAAAACTTACCTAAAAGTACCAAGAGGACTATCTGGGTGACAAACACACTTTTAACTCTGACTGAAGCATAACAAAAGTTATCCATGTAACCAAAACCATTTGTACCCTGTAATACTTTGAAATAATAAAAAAATAAATTAAATTAAAAAAACAAAATAGTAATGCTTTCAAAACAATTAAAAGTCCTTACAAGTATGAAAAATATAGGAAAACAGGCAAAATGGTTTTATATTTTTTGTGAATCTTCTGTATAAAAAGATTGCAAATGTTTGTTTTACTGATCTGCATCATGCTTATTCTACATTTTGTACAAGCACAAAATAACAGTGATTAAAATGAAAGCATTATACTTACTATTGTTTTTTTTTACTTTATACTATTTTAAATGAAATAATGCAACAAAAAGAATACTTAAATGAAGACTGTACACATACTATTTATATGCAGCGTTCAGCCCCATTAGTTCAAAAGAAGGAATTGAAGAATATTTGTTATTCTTGTTAGAAGGAGGAACCCAGTCATTTCTACGAGTCCTTGACTTAAGGGTAAGTTACAATTTAAAATTTCCTACTGTGTTAATAGCAGGTTCCAAAAGTTCAGAAGAGTAGCAGTAATTACTTCTCCCAAAAGCAGAGATTTATTGGGAATATCATGCAGTTTAGCATTACACATATCCTGTTCTTTTCATTGTGGTTTAAAGTACATGCAATTTTATATTTCTGCTCCTAAGATATCCAAAGGCTGTGTCATTATCAGATTCGATTTTTTGTCTATTACAAGTTATATATATATTTTCTTATAATTCAATTTTTTTATTAAAGCACATAAAAACAGCACCAGTATTACACAGAATGATCGATTCTGAACATTTATGATCAACGATAACCAGATTATATATGGAACAGATTTTTCTGGATTTAACTATCCTGGGTGTAGTAAGGGGTCATAATTGAGTAATTCAGGTACTGTTGAAGGAATTCTGTAAATCATCACACAGGCTGTATTTCTTTCTAAGTTGCTTAAGGATCATAGTCAAGTGCTTCGTATGTATAATCAAGTTAATCTGCAGGGATGACCTGTATCCTATTAAATTCTATGTTAGCTTTTATTTGTTTTCCTCTCTACTCCTTTGACAACCTGCTTGGCTTGCTGCTGAGATCCCTGTCATTGGCAATGGGACTTCCTGTTCCATCCGGTTTTTGATCCTATCCACTATCCCGGCTTCTGCTCCCCTAACTCTGCTGCATATCATTCTCTGTTCCTATAAAAGCTTTATTGAACTAGAGAAAACCCTTTTCTTGCCGTGTTTCATTACAGTCTGGTACAATGACAACAATTTGGACATTGCCTCAAGCACTCATTAACTCACAGTTATTTTAATGATCTATTTATTTATTTCTTGTTACTGACTTCTCAGACTTCATCTCAGGACTCTGGGGATGAAGAGCGAAACAGAAGCCAGGACAGAGTATTGCCAGAGCAGTAAGAGCCATCATGTACTATAAAAACAACCCTGGTTTTAAATGAAGATCCAGCACCCGTGTTCTCTCTCCCCAAGAAGTTCATTCCTCTCCTTAAGGGTCCAAGCTTTCCTAAACAACTAAAGATACATGCCTTGCTGTCTTTTCATATACGCTAAGCAAGATGGCCTTCACGGTTCCCTCAGCTTGACCACACCTGAGACAATTTTCTTCTGGATTATAGGCCCCTGCCTTTCCTTTTCTTAGTGCATTTACTTTAGAAAACTCTCCAGTGTAAATTCTTTCTTTGGCACTTTGACATATGTATCTTCTCCCAGCCTCTTTCCAGTTTTACAATTTAGAAATGTCTTTCTCAAGGACCCAGGGGGCCATCCCTTCGAAATGTAATTATCAGGAAAGGTAGAGCCCCTGTGTCTGGGTCTCTGTGGGAGGGCAGGAACCTAACTTCCATAAACACTAATTATCAAACACAAAGTAACTGGTACAATCCAAAGTGATCCACACGATTCCTTTTAGGGAGGGTCTCTGTTTTATTTTAAACTAGAAATTACAATTCTTAGAGTTGTATAGCATAATTACATATTCTAACACTGTATATCATAATTTATATCTAATATATTTCTAAGTATTGAGTATGCTAGTCCTTTAATGCAGCAAGCTGTGGTAGTGAGCCAATGGGAAATCAATCTCTACCACTGAAATAATAACTTTAGAAGAAGGACTGCAAGAGAACTTCCTAACATGAACAGTGGAGATTTTGTATGAGGAGCTGTAAGTCTTCTGTGCAGATCAGTGAGAAATGGGAGCACAGAGCAGGAGCATCACGGTAAGGATCCTGAGAATGCGCTATACAGAAGAAGCCACATCATGCAGTCCTGAAAATATCCTTAAAGCTGGTAAGAAGCATATCAAGTGATAAAAGGTATGTTTTTTCTCCTCTGCCTGGAGAAAAGGGGCAAGGCCAATGGGGAAGAACTGATGAAATAAGGGAGGAAAGAGAAAAGCGGGAGACGCCGGTTGTGAGAGAGGCCTGCAGAGATGCACATGATGTGCAGGGTTGAGGCAGAATCAGCATCAGGATGCCCCAGAGATGGGACAAGATCTTAAATTAGAAAGGGACACATTCATTTCATAAAGAAAACCTCCAAAATGAGACCAAGCACAATAAATTCCGAGTCCCTCTCCCATGACCCCAAGTGAGAATTCTGAAGAAAAAGGAAAAGAGTCACTCTCAGATGTAGAGGAAAGAGAGTGAGAAGCCACCTACCTTAGAGTTCATCATGTCAGCCAAGTGTTTTTAATATAAAATAACTGAAAGCACTCTGTCTACTTTAAGGGGAAAAGGGATTCATTAATGATTAATTAGGTCATCAAATCATGATTGGAGGAACAGAGAAACTGTGTATACATTTCCCTCCCCAAGTGTTTCATCAGAATCATATAGCAAGAACTCACCTGGGGAGAAACTGCCACCTCCTCTTCTGTGAGGCAAAAAACAAGTGTGTTGATGAGACTGCAACAGGTACTGACACCAGGCAGGTGCATTCTGTGGCCAAGCAACATTAGGAACCTGTGTGGCTGCCAATTCTGAAAGCTAACACCCTTTCACCATTCATTTCTACAAAAAAATGGAACTTCTATGCTGTTTCTTTTCTCGTGCTATTCCCTTCTGAAGAGAAGCTTCAAGTGGACATATCTAAGTAGCAGAGGACTCAGTTTGAACTACATATGGAGCTAAAAATAGGTCTTGATTCTTTTACCAGGTCGATAGGACTTTTAACACAAGGATTTCACCATAAGGTATCCAAAACACATGCTTTCACATCATTTCTTTTCTATTAAACTTCTAATGACCAATAGAAATCAACAACACAATATTTACAAACTTCATCTCCTATAAACAGAGATATTTTAATTTAAGGGTGGCATTTGCTAGGTGGATATTCTTTTTTTTTTTTTTTTTTTTTTGAGACAGAGTCTTGCTCTGTTGCCCTGGCAAGAGTGAGTGCCGTGGCGTCAGCCTAACTCACAGCAACCTCAAACTCCTGGGCTCATACAATCCTTTTGCCTCAGCCTCAGGAGTAGCTGGAACTACAGGCATGCGCCACAATGCCCCACTAATTTTTTCTACTTGTAGTTGTTTGGCTAATTTCTTTCTATTTTTTTTGGTAGAGATGGGATCTCACTTTTGTTCAGGCTGATCTCAAACTCCTGAGCTCAAACAACCCGCCCGCCTCGTCCTCCCAGAGTGCTAGGATTACAGGCGTGAGCCACCGCGTCCTGTCCGGCGACAGCTGGATATTCTTGAAAGCATTATTTTCAATCAATTCAATTTTTAATTTTTTAATTGTGAGATACTTATTGATAAGAATCTATCAGGGGTGTTTTGGAGATAAAAGAAAGATAATATATGTAAAATACTTTTAGGGATAGGTTAAGCACTTTCATCTTTTAAAATTTTTATTATTTCAGTCTAAAAAAGAAAATGTTTTAATTCTCACCTGCTCTGCTTTTTATTTTTTCAATAATATACTTTAAAATATTTTAAACTATGATGCTATTTACTAATAAATTATACATATTTTCATTATCAATTTCCCCTTCTGAAATTTAAGGTCTTGAGAATAAAACTCTTTCTGTATTTTGTTCAATTATGTTTGCTAAAGAATTTGACATGTAGTGATTGGTAGGTCCTTAATAAATATGAATTAATGGGCAAATAAATAATTTTTTAAATAGGCAGGAGAGTTGGGATGAAAATCCTCTTCCTCATTCTCAAACTCTGATGAAATACTTTGAATTAAATAATTGATTTCTATATTTTGTCCACTTTGTAGATATCTTAGCTTGAGCTTCTATAACAACGGATTATAGATTGGGTGGCCTATAAATAACAGAAATTAATTTGCTGAGATTTGGGAGGCTATACATCTGAGATCAGTGTGCTAGCATGATCAAGTTCTGGTGAGGGCCCTCTTCTGTGCTGTAGACCACCAACGTCTTTTGTATCCTCATATAGTAGGAAGAGTGCAAGAGAGTTCACTGGCTGCTTCTTGTAAGGACACTAATTCTATTCATGAGGGCTTCACCTTCATAACCTAATTATCTTCAAAACCCCTATAATCAAATATCATCGCATTATAGATTAGATTCCAACATAAGTATTTTGGAAGGAACACAGACATTCAGTGTATTGCAGTAGGATTTGGAAGTGATAAATTTGTACCCATGTCAATGTCATAAGTTTCATTTTATTTTTGTCAATGTATACACATAACATATTCTTAGGTACATTTCAAATACTTAAAAGTATGAGAATACATTCTTTTAATTTGTGTGCCTTTTCTCTGTAATTTTAATTGCTTTTTTATTCTACATAAATATAATAATTACTTGAAAAATATCCAGGGTACAATGAAAACCTAATCTAAGACATAAATGGGCAAATATATTGTGGACATTAGAATTATTAAATGAAATGAATTTCATTGTGACATTATAGAATAGACTCAGAATTTTTTATGTGAAAATGTTTCTAATTCTGAAATAAAAGATTGAAGATAATATATTTGAAATTAGTCTTTTCTAGCAGTGGTCTGTGAAGATAATTTTTACTAATTTTTGGAGCTTATATGACTGAATATTTATTCAGAGAGATCCAATACTTAAGTAGAAAGAATGTCACCAGCATTTCACATATGTTGTTTTTCACAAATATTAGTTTGAAGTACTAAACTGTGCTTCTCTATTGCCAGTTGTATCTGTTCGTAGGGGTTTCTCTTATTATGAAAATAGGTTATAATAGAGCTTAATGTTGTTGCAGGCTTTGTCAAGTTGTTTCTTATGATAGTTTTCTGTTCTTCATTTGTGGAGGAAAAAAAATATATATATGTGTGTGTATGTATACACACACACACACACACACACACACACGGAGTAATGTATATTTAGGTGAAGGTAAGATAGGAAGCTTATGTCTACAAATGAGAAGTAGACCTTATCAGAATTCAACTTGAAATACTTCTCATCACTTGTGCTCTAATTTCTTAGAATATTTTGTTTAATCTTAAGGAAAAACACATCTTTAAAAGTCAGTCAACTAATGTTTATTTTTCTTAACTTTACATATCACTTTTTTTTCTTTGTGACAGATTCTTGTTCTGTCCATCCATGCGAGAGTTCAGCGGCATCATCATAGCTCACTGCAACCTCAAACTTCTGGGCTCAAGTGATACTCCAGCCTCAGCCTCTCGAGCAGCTGGTACTAAACGTGGGCACCACCACATCCGGCTAATTTTTTCTATTTTTAGTAAAGATGGGGTCTTGCTTTTCCTCAGGCTGATCTCAAACTCCTGACCTCAAGCGATCCTCCCTCCTCAGCCTCCAAAAGTGCAAAAATTGATTACAGATGTGAACCACCATTCCTGACCTACATATCAAAAGTATCTACTGGATGTAATATTAGGTATTTGGGTTTACAGAAGCTAAGGGACCTAACATTTTCCAGAAGAGACCGTGTTATTCTATATTTTTATTTTCACTACTAACTGTGAAATTGACTCTACCATTACCATTTTACAATTGAAAAAACAAAAACTGATTAACTCATTCAAGGACAAAATATTCCTACTAATTAAGCATTCTGGAAAGACTGGCTAGCAATTGTGGACTGAAAATCTATCCTTTCAGAGATACTGTTACTTAAAAACACTCTGAAATCCTTTCCTCCCTTTTTCCTTTTATTCAGAAGGACTTAGTAAGTGCCAGTTAGGGTATCACTAATATTCTCCTTCTAACCCTGTCAGAAAGTTGGCTTGTCGGTTCCCTTCTGCAAACCCAGATCTTAGAGGACAGTGTAGCTTTACTTGGACTTCAGTTTATGTAAACACAAACACAGATGTATATACACTCATATTCCTATTGCTGTAATAAAAAATTATCTCAAACACAGTGCTTTAAAAATATTGCAAACTTATTTTTTTACAGTTCTGGAGATCAGAATTCCAGAATGGGTTTTCCTGGACCAAAACCAAGATTTCAGTATGGTCATGCTCCCTCTGGAGACTCTAGGCAAGAATCAGTTTACTTAGCATTTTCAGCTTCTAGAGCCTGCCCACATTCTTTGTTTTGTGGCCACCTTCAATCTTCAAAGCCAGCAATGGCCAGTTGTCTTTCTCAAATCACATCACTCCAATGTTGACTATTCTTTTACCTTCTACTTCCACTTTAAAGAATTCTTGTGATTACATTGAGCCCTCCTGGATAATCGGGGTAATCATACCATCTCAAAATCCTTATTGTAATCACATCTTTAAAATATATTTTTTCATGTAAGGTATCATATTCACAGAGACCAAGGATTATGATGTGGGCATTGTATGGGAGCATTATTCTGGGTGTGTGTATATATATAATGCATTTTTTATAACTACAAATTTGCAAATTGGGGGCATTTACTGGGCTATGCTCTTGGTGTGGGGAATCTAATTATTAACCTAAAAGTAAAACATTTGAGAAAGTGTATTTGATTTTTAAGTCCACAGGGAGGTATTTAATAACTGACCGCTCCAGTGAACTGGAAGGTCCACTCTTAAATAAGCATTAATTTATTTCATATCATTACAATGTTAGAAGAGAAATTATAAGAAAACTGCTCCTGTGTTGAATATTAGAATTAAATGCATACAAATTATATGGCAGTATAAATACTGGCTCACAAGAAAATGTGATACATAAACAAATCTTTTATTTATTAATATATATTTTTACTATATTTTTTTAAATAAGATATAGACAATAGACCATTGGTCAAATTGCTGAGTATACAAAGACATCCCAACTTATTTATATATGTCCTCTTCTGGAAACATTTCAAAGAGATGTACAATATTTTCTTTTATAAAAAAAGCACTTCTGTCTATATATTAGAACAAATTCATAAAATTTTCACAGTTTCTTCCATAATTCATAAATTATTTGGCTAAAACACACATGAAAAATTTGTAATTAAGCCTATTTTCAATTTATAAAAGCTATTAAAACTATCACAGTTATATGGGATCCACCAGGGACATGCATATATATATATATATATATAAAATTAAGGACAGTGTTGAAATCTCCAAGGCAATTGCAAGTGAATAAATTTAGAAGATCGCCAATAGTGAAAAATATAGCAACCTAAAACTACAAACAAAGGAAGTAATTTAGCTAAACTTCAAATTAAACAATAACAAATTAGGGATCACATGCAAAGTTACTCATTTTTGCATAGGTAATTACATGTTTCTATGCATCATTAGATATCTTTTGAAATTCAATCTCAAAACTTGCCTTTCTATTTTGACCAAAATTATAAAAATATATAAAAGTATTGTGTTAATACGATCATGCCTCAACTTTCCTTTGAGAAGCGCTGCTTCTTAGACTATTATTTTCCTTTCAATTAGAAGCAAGAGGTTCAGCTTTTTTCTCCCATTTTCTAATTTTCTAATTTAAAAAGTCAGGCATGCTTTGACTTTTCTTCTTCTATTTGTTGTTGTTGACTCACTTAAAGGTAAGGTGTTTAATCTTGAAATTATCAAATAGTTATGACCATGGAATGTTTTTGCCTAGTAATAATACCAATGTGCCTTGTTTCAAATGGATGGTTCTCAAATACATTTACAACTTATAATGACTCAAGAAGTTTTAAACAGATACCAATGTTCAAGCCTTTCCCACAGAGATTTTAATTTAATTAGTCTGGGAAATGGAATGGCTATTCCAAAATTTTAAAAGCTCTCCAGGTGCTTTCAGCATGTTTCCAAGGTATGAAAGCATTGAGGAAGCTCTGAGTATCTCAAGGCCTAGGAATGTTTCTTAATTCCTTCTGTGACAGCTATTTTGTTAGTTGTTTGAAATAAACCATCTCTAATTCTCAAAATGTTCCAGTAAGGTAGATATTATTGTCCCTACTTTACCTATGAAATAGATATTTAAAAAAGATAAGTAACTTGTTCAAAATCACACAGTTTATAATTTTAAAAGTCAGGATTAAAAAAAGTCTGTCAGGTTACACATCTCATCTTCTCTATTTTTTATCCTCTAGAGGCTAGCACGGTCCCCAAGATTCAGGAGCCATTAAAATATATGTCGAACTATTGTCCTCAAACATTTTTATGCTAATATTTCTAATTTTAGGCTATACACTCTCCCCACCAAATTCTATTTAAAATGCAGGTGTCCAAATATGAAATAGAATTATTAATATTTAGACAATGTTAGACGATGTGAGCTGGTTTGCATACATTTAATGAACAAATAAAATGATGTATACAATGAACCATTATTGTAAGACATTGCAGAATATCCATTTCTCCTATTCAGTTACGCTTTTCTAACCGATATACGTTCTATTCTTGTGGAATGTACACCACATTAATATTCTTTTAAGAGCTATGTACTCCAAGACTTCTAATTTGTTTAATGTTTATAATGTTTAACCAAAAAAACTCTAAAATTTTCCCCAATTTTTATATGATTGCAAAAGAAGTTAAAATTTGAATCGCTGAACTTTTTAAAAAACTAACTGAAATATTCTTGAAAATGAGTATTTTTCTGAATAATTATTAGTGTTCTCTTTTTAATCAGTTATGGATGGTACTAAAGACACGGGATGTGACCCTTGAAAATATTTGCTAAATTAATTTTCAAGTCGTACTTACTTCATGAAAACCCTAGGAATACCTTCCTATTATAAAATCTTTACAGTGGTGCATTCTGAAATTAACCACAATCATGAAGACAGCCTGGAAAAGAAGTAAGATCAATGGGCCATAAAGAATAGCAATTTTTTAACCTGGCACTGTCACTATGTTTATGACACCCATCTCTCTTTTTACCTTGCAAATTCTACCCATTCCTTCCAATGCATTTGATTCTGCCATATTGGTATGGAAAGAGCTTTTGGGGTTTTTTTGTTGTTGTTTCATTTTTCTTTTCTAAATAAAATCATTGTAATATTTAAGGAAAAATTAATTTAAACATAACTAAAGTGATCTTTAATTTAGTGGTAAGTAAATGTCACATGTTAGGTCTATATTAAATTTGGTAACCCACTACACATTCTATTTTTCTTGTGTTTAGGCTTTAGATAGGAAGTTTGCTCTGTGTTTTAAAGAAGTGTAATTTTGTCTTATTTTAAAAGTAGCAATGAGTATTGATAAAAGAAAGGACTGGGAAATTACTTAAAATTAGGTAATTATAAAAAATAATTGGGAGAGAATAATAAAATGAAAACCTTGTCTGACTGTAGGAGTGAATTAAAATTTGTAGCAGTCCAGGGTTTGCTAAGATCTCATTTAAAAAGAAGACTAAATAGGCATTTTTACTACATGTGGTTTTAATCGGTGAGATATAATTTTCAGTTCCTTTGATTAATGAGTACATTCTCAGCTATTAGGTGTTACCTATTTGTTGAGAAGCCATAGAAACACTCCAACTTAACTGGCTTAAACACACTTTTTGACTTACTTAATTAGCTTCTCTGGAGTTGCTAATAATCATACAGCCTTGACTGTGAACCATGTAATTATTTTGACATTAATTCTCTCCCTGGGATATCTTATTCTTGATGTCATCATTTCTGCACTTCAATTTCTGGCTAGTAATTTTACAAGTGTAATAAAACTACTACTGGAAGACATGTAGGAATATGATCCCTTAAAATTGTGTGGCATAAATAGGCATTAATTTTCATTCTCACTCCAATAGCAACTATATGCTGTATATTATCCGATAATTTACCAAAATAGCAAAGTGAAAACTAGTTATGTACCTTTAAGAAACCCGAATCGATGCCAATTCTATTCAAAACATATATGTACAGATCATTTTTTCTCTTAGTCTATTTTGTGCTGCTATAACAGAATACCTGAGACTGGGTAATTTATTAAAAGAAAAAAAAACCCAGAAATTTATTTCTCACTGTTAGGAAGGCTGGGAAGTACCAGATCAAGGCCTCAGCATCTGGTGAGGACCTTCTTGCTGCATCCTCACATTGCAGAAGTGCGAAAGAGCAAGCTATCAAGCTAGCTAAACGCTTTGAGAAGCCTTTTCTATGAGGTCCTTAATCCCATTAATCATAAAGTAGTCCTAATAGCCTAATCACCTGTTAAAGGTCCCACCTCTTAATGCCAATCGCATTGGCAACACCTGAGTTTTGGAGGGAGCACGTTCAAACCATGCATGGACACTTGCATTCAGTATTAACTTGATTAACTTTAGAAAACTTAGGCTCACTGAGCTTGCTCTTTCATCTTTATTACAAAAACAAGTGTATCTAACACATTGTGAAAATACTTTTAAATAAGGTAATATATGAGCTATTTATAAAGGAAATGGTCGATATGGGATTAATAAGTATTGTTAGCAGACTGACATTATTGAGAACATTCGAGTTTTATTTGTTTTCTTCTTTCTCAGTAACCACCATGGTTAACTGTCATGTCTTAGGTTGAGTCTATATTTGTGGAGTGAGTAAATGATGAAATATATGATTACTACTTCAAACAAGATACATACAAGAAAACTATGTATTGATTCTTACTACACAGGAGCTATATTTATCTCTGATGATTTCACAGATACATAATAATATAGGTAATATTTTATAGATAATACAGTTTAACAAAACTAGATTTTTGAAATTCTACTGAGCAAAACTTTTTAAGTAATCATAAAATATAGGATTACTACTTCAAACAAGATAAATACAAGAAAACTATGTATTGATTTTCACTACACAGGACCTATATTTATCTCTGATGATTTCACAGATACATAATAATATAGGTGATATTTTATAGATAATATAGTTTAACAAAACTAGATTTTTTTTACAATAATTGCATGACAAAATAGTTAAACAAAAGATTATCAAACTGAGAGGAAGAAATTAACAATAGTCTATGTTATAATAATTAAGTTGCAGATTTTAGTGGTAAAAAATGTTCTGAAGATGTTTTAAACTGACAAAGTGATAGCTTATTCTGAAAATTTATATGAACTTGCATCTCAATCTTTGGATGAACATTTGGATTAATTCATTATTTTTAAAAATAAATTCACATTTATTTATTTGTTCAATTTTTAATCAAAACTTTTTTTGAGAAATATACTACATGCACTGTTTTAAGGGCTGGTAATATAGACTAGAGTAGTTGATGAATTTTCTACCCAACTTCCATTGATGTTACTAATTTTAGAGTTTACATCTTAATATTATTTTATCAGATATTTATGATGATAATGATTTGAAGGAAATTATAATAAAAGATATAATATTTCTTTGAAAGAATAGAGAAAGGATGAAAATTAATATCCCATAATTATATTAACATCTTACTGAGCTGATGAAATTAAGAGGAATAATAAAGTGCATTCATTGTTTATGTTTAACATAGTATATAATCATACATTGATTTTATGATATAATAAATTTTGTACAACTCAGAAAAAAGAGAAATCTGTGAGATTAATCTTACTATTTCTAATTACTTGTCTGTATTATAAACCTAGAGCAAAAATCTCACTAACACGAATATCTTCATAGCATTCTCAAAGGATAAAAGAGAATATATTTAGAACAAAACAAACTTGTGAAGATAGCGGTAATTAATCTAGTTGTATAAGAAATACACTAAATAGCTTCTTATAATGCCTGTTCACCAATGTTTGTTTAGACAGATATTAAGATAACTTTATTTAGACAGATACTGTTCCACATTATCATATAGCGTTTAGGAGAATGTTCCCTGTTATCATATCCTTGGGTACCATCGTAGGTAAAATTCTAAGAATAACCCCCAATGACTGCCCCATTGTATAGTCTCCTCCCCTTTCAGTATAAATAGAATTTATGGATATGAGGAGATGGCACTCCATGATTGTTACTTTACATGGCCAAAGTGAATTTGCATATGTAATAAACATTTTTAGTCAGTTAACCTTAAAATAAATTTGGGGGTGGGTGTAATCTAATAACATGAGTCCTTTAAAGGAAAGTGTTTCCTTTGGCTGAAAGGAAGTCAGAGTTTGTAGATGTGAGAAGGACTTAGTGCATCATTGCTGACTGAAGATGCCGAGGACCAGGAGGGGAAAGTGAACTTAGGAAGCCACTGGGAGCGGACAATGGCCTCTGATTGACATTTGAAAAAGAAAAGGATACCTCGACCTATAGGCACCAAGAACTAGTTCTGCTAACAACCTAAATGAGCTTGGAAGCAACTTCTTCTCCAGAGGCTGTATGCAAGCGTCTGCCCTGGAAACACTTTGATTCCAGCCTGTGAGATTCTAAGAGAATTTAAATTCAGTCAAGCTAGTGCTGACCTTATCGTTAGAGAGTAAATGGGTATTGTTTTCATTCTGTTTTTTTAAAAAAATTGTTTTTAATTTTTTTAATTGGCAAATTAAAAGTGTATATATTAATGGTATACAACATAAAGTTTTGATACAGTATATGTATATCTTGAGGAATGGCTAAATCAAGTTAATTAACATATGTGTTGCCTCACATATTTATTTATCGTTTTGTGGTAAGAACACTTAAAATCTACTCCCTTAGTAACATCTAAGTATATAATATATTGTCAACTATAGTCACCATAATGTACAATATATTTCTTGAAGTTATTCCTCCTGTCTAACTAAAATTTTGTATCCTTTGACCAACGTTTAGTTATGCAGCAGCAGAGAACTAACACAGATGTGAATCAAGCTTCTGCTACTTTCTTAGATGTGCAAATAGGGTAATTTGTAGAAAATTAATCATTTCTATCTAATATATTTTTGTGTATGCAGAAGAAGGGATCATAGGGTTGTAATGCACAGCCTAATGCCCGTAACATATTAAATGCTAAATAAATAAAATGAGCTAACAAGAAAGACTCTGATCTTCTTTACTTTGGATGAATCATTTAATCTCTCTGGGTATTACTTTCTTATATATAAGAAGAAAAATTTAAACTACTGAAACTTTAAAATTGTTTTACAGCTAAGTATTTCCTATTGCTTTGGTAAACTAATGTAACATATATCAAATTACTTGTATAAAATCAATAGTTTTTAGTGCTAATCAGAAACTGCATTTAAGTCCCGGAAGAGCCCCTTATTATATGGATAGTTTATACAATAATATTGCAAACAAATTTTAGGAACTTAAAAAAGCAACAAAAATAGCACACATCAATGCATGTGCCAGCATTTTGAGAGCTTCATGTATATTAATTCCTTCAGTTCTCATAATCCATTTATTTTTGCTTTGTGTATATTAAGCCCTAAGAGTCTCAAAGAGTAAATACTTACATATATATTTTAAAGTGAAACTGAAAGGCAGAGTGGTTTTATAACTTGCTTAGGACTGCATGGAAGTGAGTTTTGAATTCATGTAATTCAGGTTTGGAGAATATGTTTATGAGTAGCATGCTACACTGTCCTCCATGTTGGTTCAACTTTCCTAGTCTCCATCACTTCATCTTTAATTGGATACGCTAACAACTTGCAGATATTTTGTAAAGATTAGAAATATAATATATTTGCCATTTGCCATAGTGCTTAGCACAATTGTGGTACGATATAGGTACACATAAATCATTTAAGAATAATGTTTATGATATGATGATTATGATGTAATCATTATAAAACTAGTGTTAACACATTGATAGGCACTTGAAAGAAAGATTCAAGGACTGTCTGGAAAATATTCAGCCATGTAATATGAAAAATTATGAAAATTATGGCTGCATACTTTCTGGACAACCCTTGTATATTAAATAATATAATGCATATGTGCATTTTTGTGTCAAATCTGACATGGACTATTCAATGAATTTATATTTAGATATGGGAACACATCTGACAAAAAGATTAAAATAGTTGCACACCTATTTTGGAGATCTCTTTTGGTTCTATTTTATCAGTTGATCTCCTAAAGAAAAGATCTTGCATAAACCATTTTTTCAAGATTAACTTTAGTCTAGTTTCTGTAGTGTAGTGGTTATCACGTTAGCCTCACAAGATTAACTTTAAAACATACAACATGGGGAAATACTAATAAGAAAACATTTTCAGTAGGAAAAGATATTTTTAGTCAATATATAGACATTGATAATTTGTAGCTGCAGCTTTTATCCTTGCTTGAGAGAGAACCTCCTGAAATGCTTTGAGTAGCTGCATCGTGTGTATTGGCAAACGTGGTACAGAGAACGACTCCGTAAATTCCTGGTCCTATCTAACACATGAGTTTGAGTACAGTATATGACAGCAACAAATTTTGTAATTAATCTAACTTTTTGTAATATTACATCACAAGAAAAAACAGTGGTTTTGTTATTCTGTCATATTTTGTAAATAAATGTTATTACTGCAAAAATATTTTTAGAAAAAAATGTCCAGTAAGCCACTTATTTGATATTTTTCCCTTAAAAAGCATTATGTCTTTCAGATTTGTGATTATGTACTCAGCATGTTTCATAAATGAATTTAGGGGTACATTTATGCCAAATCCTGAAGTTCTTCCAAGCAGGTTTTTTTTTTTTCTAAATATAGTTTGGAAATCTCTTCATTAATGTTTCCAGTTGCTAAGCAACACCCCCTCTTTCCTTGTTGCCATGGTGACCCTTGAATCAGGGAGGACAGGAAGCCATCTGTTCAAACCAGCACTCTCCTTTTTTAAAAGTATGGCTTGCTCTGTTCAGCCAGAGACAAGATACAGTAAGTTGAATATGACTTGGGGTATAATAAGTTAAATATGACTTAGGGTGTAGGTAGATGTGGGGCTAAAACTCCAAAGTGATAATGTTTTTCTTTTGTTGTTTGAAAAATAATAACTTCTTGGTAGAGCATAAATCACTCTGTAGCCAAAATGCTATATTCACAATAGATTGAAAGTACACTCTGAAATGATAAAGAAGAAATAAACAATAAACAAAACCAACCACAATAGTTTCCGATATTTTAAAATATTGATTTTATTTCCTTTAATTCACTGTGGTCTTTACTGTCTGTAAATGTACATCCTAAGATAATATTTTAAAAGAATTTTGGAATATGTGACCAGAATAATTTGTTTAATCCCAGGGCATCTTTGGAAGAGAAATGAACAAGTTGGCAGCAGAACTATTCTGAGTAAAAATTGGAAATTGTCTTTGTTTTTGTTTTCCCAAAGCAAAACTGGTATTATTTCCTGGACTCCTAACTAAATGGTTTCAGGATGTGCCTGGGCATGTGGCATCATTGAGGTCAAAAGTTTCCCAAGGTCCTTTATGCAAACATAAACACACATAAAGAGAAAATAATTTGTTTAGAGTCTGATGAGCTAAACAGAAAAAGTAAACTGTCACTTATTTGAGGTGTGATAGGTTTGGAGGTAACCACAGTGTTTTTCATCACAGTAAATGTGAGTAATGCTCTTTCTTCATAATATTATCTCCATTATAGCATTGCAATGATTATAATGCCATTGACTTTCAAGTTTATGCTTTCATCTATTATTTCCAATTTTCATTGTTATTTAGCAGATTATTAAAATAGTGAGCTCTGGGGATTCACCTTTCAATATCCGTCTTCTGACCACCTGCCAAATTGTGTCTAATACTCCATTGACTTACTTTGGGGACTATGCCTGAAAATGCCTTTGTTTCCTTTAAAAATAATGTAATGTTGTTCAGACCCAAACACTTCCTAATTACTAATGCCTAACTAAATTGCATGCGCATGGTTAGGTGTGGGCAAGAGTAACAATATCTACTTTAATTTGAGCACAAGTTAAATTGTGTGCCGGTTACTGTAACAGAGTCTCCCTCTGCTACTCTATAAATCCCAAAATAACAAAGTAAAGTCAGGATTATAATGTTTTTGTTTATTGCACATAGATGCCTTTTAACTCAGGATATATTTATCAAGGAAAAATCATGGCATACATTTCAAGTGAAATTAGGCAACTAAATTTGTGTCATCATTTTCACAACATGTTAAAATTTCTTCAGATTTTTAGAAACACTATCACATATCAATATCCATAATTAAATTTTGTTAAGCACTACTATGTAAGACAAAATCAACGGCAATCTACTGTAAGTTTATTTTTAATTACACAATTCTTTATTATTTTGATCCATTTTCTGTGTTTTAGTGAATATTTCAGATTAAAGTGTCAGCTTTTTACATTATGTACCATTTATACCATTCTTTATAGAACACAAAATTTCTAATATCTTAAAAAAATGCATACAACTATTATGTTCCCATGATAAAAATGTAAAAAATAATAATAAATTAAAAAATAAAAATATTCGTCTGAACTTAAAACATTTTAATCAACATGAGCTTTCCTGTTTGTAGAGGATGAGGTACAATATATACGTCTTGAGATTCAGAAATTGTGTTACATTTCATGTTCTGTAACAGTTTTGTGATGACTTTATTGTGTGACTCTTTTTGTGTATTTTAATATTTACTTAAGCCTTTGAATCTTCTATATAGTGTTTTTGAGAAATTAGCCAAAATGGAAAAATATTTTGATTTATTAATAACTTGATATTTGATGTTTAATAGTTATTTCTGACTAAATATATTATTGCATTTATCCCTTATATAAAAACATACCATAATGAATAATAAAACACATGATGTTTCTTTACATTTTGAAATGAAATGTTTTGGCACATGTATACACTTATGAAACTGTCACCAAAGAGTTTCCCCCCACCCTTCCCTGACCCACTTGCCCCTCTCTCCACGTAACCACTGATCTGCTTTCTGCCATACACATCAGCTTGTATTTCCTTTAATTTTATGTAAATAGAATCATGCAGAATTTTTATTGCTAAACAGTATTCCACTGCATACCATAGTTTGTTTATCCTCTTATCTGTTGACAGACAATTGGATTATTCCTTGTTGTTTACTATTACAAAATATGTAGAAATGAACTTTTATTTATGTCTTTGCATGCACATAGGCTTTCATTTTCCTTGGGTAAATACCTAAGAGTAGAATGGATGTTTTATATGGCACATGCATGTTTAAATTCTTAAGAACATGTCAAAGCATTTTCAAAGTGATAGTACCATTTGTTATTCCCATTCTCACCAGAAGTATACGAGTTTCAATTCTTACATGTTCATTAATATTAATGTGGTAAGTCTTTTTTAATTGTAATCATCCTAACAAATGTGAAATAATATTTCATTTTAATTTTGATTTATTATGTAATTAATAACTAATGATGTTGACACATTTTTGTGTTTATTTTTCTTCTATATGTTTTATTTGGTAATTTTATTTGGTAATAATTATCTCTTTAAATATTTTGTTCATTTTTATTTGGTTTCTTATTTTCTCATTGTTAGGTTTTGGAAGATTTGCAAACATTTTTGTAAGTCTGTGGCTTTGTTTTCATTAACATCAGAAATTCTTAATTTTGATGAAATCCAATGATGACATTGTATCTTTTTAAATCATACTTTCGGTGTCATTTCTAGAAATCACGGTCTAACTAAAAGTGCAAACATTTTCTCCAGAGTTGTCTTATAGAAGTTTTACAGTTCTAGCTTTCCATTTAGGTCCATGACGTATTTAAGTTAAATTTGTATCGGATGTTAGGCTAAGTATAGATCAAAGTAAATTTTATTACATAAGGATATGTGCAAGTTCCAGCTGTTTGATGAAAAGACTATTTTCTACTATTGATACTTAAATTCCTTTTAATTATTTGTCAAGAATCAGTTATCTGTATATATATATATTGTTTACTTATAAAATCTGTGTTCTATTTCATTGACCAATTTGTAATATTTAAGACCGAAGTAAACAGTTTTAAATATTTCAGCTTTATAAAGTCTTAAAATCATGCACTGTTAGTTCCTCTTTGTCAAAGCTGTTCAAAGTTTTTTGTCATTTGTATTTTCATACAAATTTAGAAGCAGCTTGTCAATTTCTACAAAGAAACTCATCGGTTTTGATTGGAATTGAACTGAATCTATAGAACAATAAAGGGAGAATTAAATCTAAACACTCCTGAATGTTCTGCCCTATTAACATACTACACTTTCCAATTTATTTAGGTCCTCTTTAATTTCTCTTAGTAATATGTTGTAATGTTCACCGAAAGAGAAAGTCCTTCATAATTTTGAAAGCTATAGTCCTATGAATTGTGTTTTATGTATTTAGACATTATTATAAATGTTATTATTTTTAAACTTCAATTTTCAAATATTTATGTCTATTACACAGAAATACAATTAATCTGTGTATAGTGATCTTGTTTTCTGCAACCTTGCAAAAGTCATGTATTAGCTCTAGTAAATTTTGTTAATTCCATTGGATTTCCTATATAGATGATCACACTGTCAGTAAATAAAAAGTTTTTCCTTTCTGATTGGCTTGTGGTTTCTTCTTTTTTTTTTAACCCAATTGCACAACCCAAAAGTCCAATAGGGGGTGTTGCTAATAGGGGTGCTAGAAACAGACATTCTTTTTCATTTCTGATCCTAAGGGGGAAGGATTGAGTATTTCACCATCAAATATTAGGCAAACTGTAGATTTTTTGTAGATATTATTTATCGGATTAAGGAAATTCCCTTCTATTCCTACTTTGCTTGCATTATTTATCAGAAATGAATGTTAGATATTGTCAAATGTTTTTCTGTATCTATTAAAATAATCATATATTTTCTTTTTAAAATGTTTTATCATGGTAAAATATATTGATTGATTTTTAAATGTTAAAACAATTTTAAACACATTGGATAAAGTCCAGTTGCTCATGATATATTTATTACCATTTTTATGTGTTCCTGGGTGGGGTTGATGTACTAAATTTTTGTTTAGAGTTCTTGTATATATGTTTATGAGAAATATTAGATCATGAAGAATATTTCTCCTCTCGTAATGTCTTTGCCTAGTTTTGGCATAAAGGTAAAGCTAGTCTCCTAGCCTGAGTTGGGAAGTATAACCTTTTCAGGTTTCTGAAAGACTTTTGTAGAATTATTGTTTCTTCCTTACATGTTTGAATAAATGCATTGTGAAACCATTTGGGCAATGAGTTTTCTTTGTGACATAGTTTTTAAATAGAAATTCCATTTATTTAGTAAATTTAGTACTATTCATGTTATTTCTTTGATCTTGAGGAAAATTGTTTTATATGTTTCAAAAATTTCATCTTTTTATCCAAGTTTTCACATTTATTGGTACAATGTTGTTCATAATATCTCTGTACCTATTTAATAACTACAGAATCTGTAGTGACATGACCTTTCTCATTCCTGAATGAGGTAATTTGTATATTCCTTTTTTAATTTATGAGTTTAGTTACAGGTCGATCAATACTATTGATCTCTAAAAGAATTAGCTTTTACTTCATTGATTTTTTCTATCATTTTTCTGTTCTCTACTTTATAGACTCATGCCATTTTCTTTATTGTTATTTATTTATTTTTTTTTTTGCTTTCTGTGGACTTCTTTGTCTGAATTTTCTAGTCTCTTAAATTGAAAGCTATCATCATTAATTAGAGATCTTCATTTTGTATGTGTATGTGTTCATATAGTATCTTTATTTATTTACTTTATTTTCTTATTGATAATAATTGTACATATTTATGGGATACATGTGATAATTTGATATGGGCATACAATATGTAATGATCAAATCAGGGGAATTTGGATGTCCATCACCTCAAACTCATTTTTTTGTAAATGTTGGGACCATTCCAAATACTCTCTTCTATTTTTAAATATACAATATAAATTATTGTTAACTAGTAGTCATCCTGCTGTGCTATTCAATACTAGAAAATGATTCCTTCTGTCTAACTGCATGTTTATACCCCTTAACCAACCTATCCTCATATCCCTCTTCTCCCCACCACCCCTCCCAACTTCTGGTAACCACCATTCTTCTTTCTGCCTCCATGAGATCAACCATTTTTAGCTCTGACATAGAAGCAAGAACATGCAATATTTACCTGACAGTGCTGGCTTATTTCACTTACCATAACGAATGTAGGCATCAGAGCTTTTCATTTCCCCCTAAATTCTGCTTTAGCAGTATCCCACAAATTGTTTCTATAATATTTTCATTCAGTTTAAAATACAGTTAATTTAATTTGTCTTTTAAATTCTTCTTTGATCTATTACTAAAAGGATGCTATTTGTGTTCAGATATTTGGGGATTTTCCAGCTTTTGTTACTGATGTTTAATTTACTTCTATAGTGGTCAAAAACATTCATTTTTCTTTTTTTCTTTTCCTTTAGAGAGGATCTCTCACTGTCACCTAGGCCAGAATGCAGGGGTACAATTATAGCTCACTATGGCATTGAACTCCTAGACTAAAGTGATCCTCTGGTCTCAACCTCCCTCTCGAATAGCTGGGGCTACAGGCATGCACCACTACACACGGATAAATTTTTTTTTGTTTAAATTTTGTATAGATGAGGCTTCAACCGTACTGATCTCGAGCTCCTAGTCTCAAGCAATGCTCTCACCTAGACTTCCCAAAGTGTTGGGATTACAGTTGTGAGCCATCATGCCTGGCCTAGAAGATATTTTATCTGATGTGCATTTTTTTAAATTTATCAAACCCATTTTATGTGCCACAGTATGGTCTATTCTGGTAAATAGTCCATTTTCACTTGAAAGAGTTGTATATTCTACTCTTTGGGAATGATGTAATTGCCAATGTTTATTAGGTCAATTTGGCTGATAGTATTGTTCAAATGTATATTTTTACTGACTTCCTAAAAACGATTTGAGTACCTTTTCTTTAATACATGTGTTTGGTGTTCTAAGTCACTCTCATGTGCTACCTTGGTGGCCTCCCGCAAATTTTGATATATTGTGTTTTCACTTTCATTCAGTTCCAAAAAGTTTCTTGTCTTTTAATTTCCCCCTAATAGTTTAAAGTGTGTGTTATTCACTATCCGCATGTTAAAGTATTTTGAGATATGTTTCTGTTATTGATTTATAAATTAATTTCATTAGTTTCAGGAATCATATCTCATATTACATGAAACCTGTTAAGTTCATTGAGACTTGCTTTATGGCTAAGAACATAGTCTATCCTGGTAAATATAAAATGAGCCCTTTAAAAAAATGCGTGATTTGCTATTAGTGGTGGAGTGTTTTATCAGCATCAGTTACTAGATCACACCGGTAGATGCTGCTGTTCGAGTCTACTATAATCTTGCTGTTTTCTTTTTTTCAATATCCTTTGTTGTAGAAATTCTGAGAGAGATATATTGAAATCCCTCAGTATGATTGTTGATTTTCTTCTTTTTCCTTTCAGTTTTATCAACTTTTCTTCATACATTTTGAAGCCCTATTATTACATGCATACGCATTTGGGACATGCTAGACAGAAACCAACATTTACCGCTTAGTCTGAGGCTAATTATTTCTAACAACTGAAGCAAGACCATCCTGAATACTCAATGCTCCATGCATTTTGGGATTTGCCAAGGAGGTTAGCAGGAATGGCACTGTCCCCAGGCCTGCCCGAGTCCTCCTGTACCTCAGGCTATTTCTTCATGTGCCAATAGGAAGTCTGCTCAACACCCTCTGCAGATTGAGGAATTCCCTTTAGGTACCTCCTGCCTCTCTGCTATTCATGAATTCTAGCCTCCCCAGTCTTACCAGTTTCTTAATTCTGTCTCTTCAACTATGGGAGTCTGCTATTGTCTCTGGGTTCCCTGTCTGTATCACACCCTAGAATCTCTCTAGGAACTAGGCTGGATCACTTGTGGGGCTTATCACATTTATTTCTCATCTCTCAGCATTGCCTTTCTTTCCTGTCACTCAGTGCCTTGAAATGCATTGCTTCATACATACTTTCTTCTGTCATGGTTGATTTGTTTCAGGCAGATAGGACTAGCCGGTCAACGTTATCCTCTTGCTAAAACACCCTTTATTTATTTTGAATTTTTCATTTTGGTCTTTTTTCTCCTATTTACCTTATCTGTAAGACTTACTTGCTCTTTTGTTACATATAGTTAATCTCAGTTTCTAAAACAATTTGCTTTTATATCTAATTCTTTTTGAAGTTCTGGCACTTCATTCTGAGTTTTTCCAATACTGATTTATGACATGCTTTTATGTTTTGATTATTTTCTTCTTTTATTTTAAACCATTTTGAAGGGATATGTTACCTTTTAAATATTTCTGGGGCATATACATTTCTGGCAAACTTTTTTATTGTTTGTAGAAAAATAATTCTCCTTAACCCTCCTCTCTTTTTTTGTTTGTTATAGTATTTTTTCTATGTGTTTGTGCATTGATACTTTTATGTTCTTCATTTCTATCTAAAATTAGTTTTTTTTAACTCTTAAGATGAAGGAAATTTCAGGAAATATTTAAAAAGTCATAGACCTTCTTCCTTACAGTTACTTTGTGTAGTTTTCAAAAATCTTATTGCTTACGTCCTTCAACTTTTTGGTGCTGTTGCCAGACCCATTTTAGTCTGGACTCCTCGTTCCTGCTGTGCAGAAGGGAACCCTGATGGGACAGTTTGCAGAATTTTCCTGCTCTTCTGTCCTTTCTACCGGGAGCCCTTTACTTCACTTAACATTAAAGAAGGCAATCCTCTCCCATTTCATCTCCTTTTTAGTGAATACCTATTGGCTATCTTGGGGTTTTACCTTTCTCAAGTCTACCAGATTCCATTTTTCTTCTTCCTTCTTTTTGCCATACAGATAGATGTCAATACCATTCACATTTTGTGTATGTTGACAATTTGTCACCATCTGCTTGCATTTTTGAGATGGGGAGGTAATTTTTCACCTACATTTTTTTTCCCCCAAGAGGTGTTGTTTTGTTTTGTTTTGCTCCTTTTTTTTAAATGCAAGAATTCAAAGTGTTTGAAAAATATATACTTCTGCCTCCTGTCTATTTCATCTTTCTCTAAATCTACTCCAATCACTTTTAATTACTGGCCTTACCTTTATCCGAGACTTTTCTACTCTAAAGATTCATCTGGAAAACAGCTGGGGAAACTTATCCTACTGACTCTCATGTCTTTTCAGATAATTTCTGTCATAATTATGGACAATTTTATTGGACTTAAAACACAAAGATTTATTGCCTTTATTCCTTAGTCCACAGTGATCACCTACTTTCAAAACAGGGGTTGACTCATGATGAATGTTCTGAATTGGTGAGAAGTTCCTCAGAATATCATAAAAAAATATTAATAAATGTAGAGTGGAATTTTGAAAAAGGGAGAGTTCATCCATTGTTAGATTCCACATCATCTCAACATTATCACAATTGTGTTGGCTTCAGCCTTTTCCTGAGCATCTGCCAAATTTTTTTCAGATTTTTGTGTTTTCTACCAACACACATTGATCAGAGCCTCCAATATAATGTTCTCTTAGATGTCTGAAAAGTATACTAGCACTTAAAAATCACTGTATGAGAACATGTGAGATTTGTCTTTCTGTGCTTGACTTACATAACTTAACATAATGTTCTCCACCTCCGTCCATGTTGTTGCAAATGCCAATGCTATTTTGCTTATAAAATTTGAGTTTAGTTATTGTAACAATAAATATATCCAATTTTAAGAAAATGAAATAAAATTCCCATGTTTTTTTGTTCTCAAGTAAATCAAAGTCTATGATGGAGGATGTTAGGATAAATTATTAGAATGAGATGGATGATTTTAATAAGAGATGGAAGCACAGAGTGCTATTGGAACAGAGAAATCTTACACAAAACTGTAATTCTACATAATGCAAACATTTGTGAGAGTAGCTTAATCAAAAACATGATGGAGAATTCAATTTATATATATTTTTATGGACTATGTGTTGAAATACAGAGAAGGTGTTGTCAAGATGTATCTATGCTCTTTTGTTAGAAAAATATAACAATAAATTAGTAATAAAACCTAAAACCAAAAAATTTCATCAGGTCATTTCACAAGTTTATTAACACAGCATGTTAGTCTCAAGTGAGGTTAATTAATTTAAAGTAATTTTACTGTAGAATTCTTGAAAATTTGATGACTTTAAAAATGTGATATTGAATTGAAATGGTTTTGTTCCCTGAAGACTTACTGATAGAGTTAATCTGCCACTTTTTTACTCACATTATAACTGATAATAATTATTTTATTTTTTCTTAAGTTTCCACAAAACTCTACCATTAAAATAAAATTTGAGAATATAGAATACACCCCAAAACTATTATATTATTTATTTTATAAGGAAAACTTAGAAGAATAGCTTCAATAAGTCATTTTATTAAAAGTTCTTTAAGTTCTTCAATGCAGTAAAGATAAATTTTGTATAGAAAATAAAACCAAATCAAACCAAATGAACGACCAACAAACAAACATACACTCACTCACACACACACACACACACACACACACACACACACACACGGTGTAAAATAGTGTGGCCTCATTTCGTATTCATGCATTCCACAAAGATTTACTGAGTTTCTACTGTGGAAGAACCACTGCATATGAGGTGTTCCTTGTTATGATTGAATATGTCTCTAAACATTTAAATATAATGGGTGAAAAAAAATTATGAAGTGCTATGAGAAAATTAATGAGTGGATCCTAATCTTGAATGGGAGAATAGTGTCGATTATTCTGAGATAAATGCATGTCAGTAGAGCAGGTAGGTGGAGAAGAAAAGAGAAGACATTTCTGTCAATCGAATTACATAAGTGAAAGCCCTGGACAAGGAGACAAGAGGAGATTAAAGGAGGAGAAGGCCAGCACGGATGAATCATGTTGAGAAATGCAGAAGGGGCGTTAGGGACCAGGAGGGAGGGGAAACGGGTGCAGAAGCAAAGTGAACGAGATTCCGTAGAGATACTTTTGCTGGCCAATGAAAGCGGAGCAAGAAACCCACAAAGCTAAGCGATGGCCTAACCGCAGAAATAAACCACTTGGGGCATGTGCACGGATGAGCCGGCAGTGACCTTTGGTGAACTGTCCCTTATTAGCATAGTAAAAATCACACCCACCCAGGCCATGACAGTTTACAAATGCCATGGCAACCCCCAGAAACTACCTTATAAAGCCAGAAAAGAGGAGGGATCGAAATTCTAGGAACTCTCCACTCCTTTCCTGAAACTTAATGAATAATCCGCACCCAGCTTAGCATATTATTAAGAAAACAGGATAAGAAATCAGATCCCTTTCCAAACCAGGGTTGACTGCGCTCGCAGGGAGAGACCCGTCCCCTCTCCAGGACGTTTTGTGCTCAATAAACCTTGCTGTTTAGCTTGCTTTTCCATTTGGCTGGCTTGTATGTTCTGTTCACTGGGTACCGGTAACCGTGATTCAGTACTGGGAACCAGGAACCAGACAGCTCAACCTGGCAGGGCAAGCAGAGATCTTTGTTGTATTAGAGATATTAAGAAGCAGGAAAAAATAGTACTTCGAGCTTTCTCCTAAAAACAATGTGAAAAAGAATGAGCAAATTTACATTTTAAGAAGAGACCAGTGGAACTTCTGCCCTCTCTGAGGTTCTGAGTAAAGCCTTATCGGACATTCTGTTAGCTTACAGCTATAAATCCTGACCGTAACATAAAAAGCAGCTCTCTGAAGGCACTGAATACTAAATAAACAGACGGATTCTAGTGGGAGCAGATGCTCCAAGGAGATGAGCTGTATGTGGTGAATTTCGGTTATTATTGATTTTATCCTAAATAGCTACTCATAAGATGATTGTGATTATGGAATGAGATATCATAGGCAAAACTGGTAGCAACATTCAATAACTTTTACTTATTAAATTTATTAAGGTAAAATTTTCTTTTATCCAAGACAAATGATCTCATTTTTGGTTTTTTTTTGTTTTTTTTTTTTGTATTTTTAATCGATATAACAGAGTTTTACATATTTTAGGGGTACATGTGATATTTTGATACCTGTATATACTATGTACTGATCTAATCAGAGTACCTGGGATATCTATCACATCAAACATTTATTTTTCTTTGTGTTGGGGACATAACAATTATTCTCTTCTAGCTATTTGGAAATGTACAATAAATCATTGTTAACTATAATTTCCTTGTTGTACTATCAAATACTAGAACTTTTTTTTTTTTCAACATGTTACCGGGGTATAAATTTTTAGGTTACATATATTGCCTCTGGCCCACCCAAGTCAGAGCTTCAAATGTGTCCATCCGCCAGATAGTGCACACCTTCCTCCCACCTGCCTGACAATTCATAAATGTTACTACTATTTGTGCACATGAGTGTTGATCAATTAATATGAATTTGATGATGATTAGATGTGGTGCTTGTTTTTCCATTCTTGTGATATTTCACTTAGTAGAAGGGTCTCCAGCTCTATCCAGGAAAATACAAGGTGCTAGATCATCATTGTTTTTTGTGGCTAAATAGAACTCCATGGTATACATGCACCACATTTTATCAATCCACTCATGATGAGCACTTGGGTTATTTCCACATCTTAGCAATTGTGAATTGTGCTGCTATAAATATTCTAGTTCAGATGTCTTTTTTTATAGAATGTCTTTTTTTCTTTTGGGTAGATGCCCTGTAATGGCATTGCTGGGTCAAATGATAGTTCTACTTGTATCTCTTTAAGGTATCTCCATATTACTTTCCACAGAGGTTGCACTACTTTGCAGTCCCACCAGCAATGTGTGAGTGTTCCTGTCTCTCTGCATCCATGCCAACATTTATTGTTTTGGGACTTTTTGATAAAAGCCATTCTCACTGGAGTTAAGTGATATCTCATTGTAGTTTTAATTTGCAATTTCCTGAAGAATAGAGATGTTGAGCATTTTTTCACATGTTTCTTGGCCATTAGTCTGTCAAAGGCCATTAGTCCTTTGAAAAGTTTCTGTTCATGTCCTTGCCCACTTTTCAATGTGGTTGTTTGATTTTTTTCTTGCTAATTTTCCTGAGTTTGATATAGATTCTAATTATCAGCCCTTTATCGGATGTGTAGCCTGCAAATATTTTCCCCCATTCTGTAGGCTGTCTGTTTGCTCTTGTGATAGTCTCCTTGGCTGTACAAAAGCTTCTTAATTTGATGAGGTCCATTTATTTATTTTTGTTATTGCTGTGATTGCCTTTGGACTCGTCTTCATAAATTATTTCCATATGTCAATGTCTATAAGGGTTTTTCCAACATTCTCTTCTAGAATTCTTATAGTTTCATGCCTTAGGTTTAAGTCTGTTATCCACCATGAATTGATTTTTGTCAGAGGTGAGAGGTGCAGATCCTATTTCATTCTTCTACATGTGGCTATCCAATTTTCCCAGCACAATTTATTGAATAAGGATTCTTTTCCTCAGCCTATGTTTGTGTCTGCTTTGTCAAAGATTAGATGACTATATGAGAATCGTTTTCTATCTGGGTTCTCAGTTCTGTTCCATTGGTCTATGTTTCTGTTCTTGTGCCAATATCATGCTGTTTTAGTTACTATAGCCTTGTAGCATAGCTTGAAGTCTGGTAAATTGATGCCTCACAATATGTTCTTTTGGCTTAAGATTGCTTCTGCTATACAGGGTCTTCTCTGGTTCCATACAGAGGATAGCATTATTTTTTTTAGATCTGTGAAAAATGATGTTGGTATTTTAATAGGGATTGCATTTGAATCTGTAGATCACTTTGGGTAGTGTAGACATTTTAACAATGTTGATTCTGCCAATCTGTGAGCAAGACATGGTTTTCCACCTGTTTATGTTCTTTGCTATTTCCTTCCTCAGTGTTTCATAGTTCTCCCGTAGAGGTCTTTCACCTCCTTAGTTAAATATTTTCATTGGTATTTTATTTCCTTTGTTGCTATTGTGAAGGGTATTGAGTCTTTGATTTGATTCTCAGTTTGACAGTTGTTGGCGTATAGAAATGCTACTGATTTCTATACATTGATTTTGTAACCTGAGACTTTGCTGAATTTGTTCATCAATTCCAGTAGTCTCATGGTAGATTTATTTTTTGTTAGGGTTCAACCTTCAAGGTCCCTCTAGGCATTCACTCCAGATTATTAGTTTTGGTAATGATTTATAGTATTATGAATTCTGTTGTGGTGACTACTATGATATTCATTTCCTATGTATCACTGCTAGCCTTCCCAATATCTCTAAAGTTTACTATTTATTTTCACTGTTTTAGAGATGAAATATATATGTTCAACATCACTCAGTGACAGACAAGCAGCAGAGGTATGGTTTAAACACACATTTTCCTACTCCAAAGTCCATGCTCTTTCAGTGGCAGGCTCATTGGTGAGAAATATCTAGTTTTTAAACACATTGCATTCTGACAGAGATCTGCTCATATAATTAATATATAGTTCAGTACATAAGTCAATATAGTTTTTCTAATGGCATTTACATTGACAAAACAAAAAATAACAGGATGAATTATATGAAAAAATAGTTTTCTACTAAACTCAAATTATAGAATGGGAAAGATTCTTGGACATAAGTTGTACCAAGAGCCCTAAGTATAACGGAGAATATGGAACATTCAAGATTTGAAAATTAGCCTCAGTTACTCCCAGGAAAGAGATGCCCTGACTGACAATTTTGATTTTTATTCTGTAATTTTACCTAGCTCAATACTGGTCTGATTTCCACCCTGCTCTTTCTTTCTAAAATATGCTGTAATTAGTATTTCAATAAGATTTTTACTTCAGCAAGTGTTGAATTTATGATGTAAACTTATGTTTAGCGGTACTAGAGCCCACCAACCCCTGTTAAAACTATATTCAGTAAATACATAAATTTCAATGGTTTGCTACCTTCTGTCTTGGTTCTGGGCTAGGCACAGACAATCTAATGAACATGATAAATATCCTTAATATAATAAAATAAAAACCAAAATTGTAAACAAATTTAGACTTATGTAATTTACTCTTAATGTGTTGATGTGTCTCAGACAAGATTTCAAAGTATAACTGTTTCATTTGCAAATATATGCAGTTTTGAATAGTGCTAGATGATTATTTACTGAATAATTACTCAGAGAACATTACTATTCAAAAATTAATTATGCCATCATTTCCTTGCAAAAATAGACACAAGCATGTTCAAAGCCCCGGGAGCTGAGAACAAAAGACGAACATTAGAAAGGAACATCAGCCCACAAAAACTGTATTTCTCAAATATACTGGCAAGTGAAGGATAAATGAGAGGAACTAAAGGAAATAACTCAATATAACATCTGTCTGATCGACATCCTCAAAGTAATGAATCATCTCTCATGGGAAATTTACAGAACCTATCTTTATGTGCATTTGGCATTACACTAACTCATCAGTTTTAAATCTCCAATGTGGGTCTTGCTATATTTTTTTAGAGCACATATTTATGATAAAGTTAAAGGATTCTATTGCCTTGTTATTTATAAGATTTTGTAACCATTGAGGAATTTGACAAGATCTAGCACTGTTACATCTTCGGATAATTAACACCTTTCTAATTATAAGACTAGAGACTTTTATCAAGTTATAGACTTTAGTAGCTTGGTTTCAGAATTAGCATGACTTATCTTTTAATTAATTCCAAAGTGATGTCTCCTAATTACTTGTATTGGAATTTAACCCACTTAAACTCCCATATTGACAAAGATTATGAAAACTGGCTATTCAATTAAAAGAAAATAGAAAAGCACTCATTCACACTTACCATTTTGACATAAAAATTTAGTTAAATAAGAGATCTTAGATTCAAAGAAATTCATGTGACACAATATATTGTACAGATTAATATATATTATAAGAGGGAAGGAATGCCTGAAAATCAGTATATACTTTGAAATATACACTTTTAAATAAATAAGATTGTCCATTTTTTATTTTGTAGAAGAAGGTTAACAGCAATCTTTATTTTTGTGGATATTATACAAAATTATTATGAGACAAAAAGTTGCACCTGTGAGGTGAGAATGGCATTGTCTTCATTTTGAATCTTCATTGAAATATTTCCCTTACAACCCAGGTACAATTCATTAAGATAGTGCATGTTGATGGAGGAGCAATAAGTGGAATCCAAGAAGTTTACAGGAGGTCTATTTATGTAGCTCTGGAGGAAATTAAATGATGCAAGGGAAATTGGGAGCACCATTAGCAAGGATGGAGATTTAACACCTGAGGAGAGAGAAATAAATTTGACTCAAAATATTTGATCACCCTAACTAAATTAGATGGATAATGTAATCAATTATTTGATCAATTATTTTTAGTCTAAAGAAATAAATTAGATTCTACAAAATATATACAAATTTTACACACTAGAGAGGAAATATTAGGTAACCACGTAGAAAGTACTAACAGTGAAAGAATATAAATACAAATAAAGATATGAGGGTAATCTGGGGAGGACTCATAAAAGTAGAAATTAATGGTATGTTTTTTCTTTTTCAGATGGAAAACTGGAAAGCAATATGGACTTTGCATGACAACCTACCTGTGGAAACAAAAACAGCTACCGTTTTGTTAGTGCTGACATCTTTTCAGGCAGGATCAGTATAGGAGCTCTCCATGTGAATTTAACTTGTATTTTCCTGGTTATTAATGAAGCTGAACATCCTTTTCATATGTGGAATGATTATTTATAAGTTATGTTAACTCTTGAACATCAAGGAAATAAAATTATTTTGTTATAAAATATTGGTATTTTCACTCTTATAAATAAAAAAATTCAGTAACAACTTTTGTGTAACCTAATTTCATCCTATTAGATTATTAAGATGTTAAATAGTTTTGTAGATTGTATTTTAAGATAATTCTAGCTCAAGTGTGGTTGATAAATTATGAATCATTCTTTATTTGATCAAATGCAGTACTTAATCTTTCAAATACACATGGGAAAAACAGAAAATTCTTTTCGACTTAGGAATTGAGGCATACAAATAGATGTTTTCATCACAATTTTCTCATGCCAAATCTCTTAAGTTGAATCTTAACAACATAGGAAATAGGAAGAAAGTTAAAAAAGAAGACAAAAAAAAAAAAGAAAAGGTGAATATACATGTGGAACAAAGGAAAAGAAAGAACTCCAGAACTCCTAGCCTATATGAAGACCCAGTAGTAACCACAGATGGAGGAATTCAGCAAAGTGAAAAATGCAATAATCAATAAGAATATAATAAGCAATAATGATAGTGTGGGGCAGAAATGGGGAAAAAAGCTAGGATGGTATTGCTCTGTGGTTTATTTCCTTATATCATCTCCTTTCTTTATCAATCCCCTTTATTCTCTAAACAACTATATTATAACTGCATATCTTATGTAATAATACCATAGGGGTTAGGGTAGTACTACATTACTTTACATTTTTATACTATTTACTTTGTATTTGTTGTCCCCTCTCTCCACTCTCCCATCCATCCTTGGCAACTTGATCACATTAAATATGAAAGATCTAAACTGCCTATTCATTTTTATAGATGATAAAGCTAAGATTCATTGGCTTGAAAAGGTTTGCTCAGATCCCTTCAGGCAGTTGTTGTGCTGAAATTCAAATTGAGGGCAATGTTAATCTAAAGGTAGTGATATAGGACTTAGTGATGCAATGACTTTACCTTGATAAATAAGATTAAGGCAGAATGTCCTTTAATTTAACAAATAATTACCAATGCCTAATATGTACAGAATGTACTTTATATGGAAAATGCAACAATTAATACAATTCATTTTCTATGCTATCACAGCCTAGTGATGCAAAAAGGCAAAAAATATTAAGAAATGAAGAAAACATTTTATGAATGTTATGGTCTAGGTGTGGAGAGGGTGCTATAGCTTTACCTAAGAGGGAAAATTAAGCCAAATTTATGTAAATAGATTTTGGAACGTTGTGGAGACAAAGAAGGCCAAGTAAGGAGTATGAGACTGATATTTCAAATGAAGGAAGATAAAAGTTAACTCACCTGAGAACTGGTGAAACAAACAGACGAATCAAATATCTAGATAAAATTAATAACCAGATAAATGAGCTGGTTTCAGTGTAGGTCAGATTTATATTAGTGCAAAGAGACAGCTAGTGAATGAGGTCTCTTTGAGGACATAGTATTGGAGAGCTTAGGAAGATGGTGTGCTTAACCTATCTCATAAAGTACATATGTTATTCTAACAATAATCAGGTAACACTGAAGAATATCACTGTAGTCATGAGTATTTGGTTGTAATAAAACAAATAAAGAAAGAATGAAATAGAACTCTTATCTTACACTATACACAAAAATGAACTTATAATGGAGTAAAGAGTTAAACGTAAGACCTGAAACTATAAATCCCTAGAAGAGATAGGGCTAAGCCTTTGTAATATTGGTCTTGTCAATGATTTCTTATACGTGACATCAAAAGCAAAGGAAACAAAGACAAAAATGAGTCAGTGGTACTACATTAAATTAAAAAGCTCTGTGTAGCAAAGAAAATAATTAACCAAGTGAAGAGACATCCTACAGAATGAGAAAAAAATATTTGCAAACCATACATCTGGTAAAGGGTTAATATCCAAAATATATACAACTCAACAGCAAAAAAATTAAATAACTCGATTAAAAAACAGGCAAAGGACTTGAGTAGGAAGTTCTCCAAAGATACATACAAATGCTCAAAAGGTATATAAAAAAGTGTCAATCATCAGGAAAATACAAATTAAAACCTCAATGAGAAATTATTTAACATCTTTTAGGATGGCCATCACAAAAATAATAATAATAATAACAAGTGTTCCAAAAGAGAAATTGGAGCCCTTGTGCATTGTTGGTGGAATATAAAATGGTTAAATCACTACAGAAAAAAGTGTGGATGTTCCTCAAAACGTAAAGAGAATTACCATATTATTCATTTGAATCCAAGTTAAAACCACTTCTGAGTATTTACTGAAAATAACTTAAGTCAGTATATTGAGGAGATATTTGTACTCCCATCTTCATTACAGCATTGTTCACAATAGCCAAGATTTAGAAACACCTTAAACATCCATTGACAGATAAATGAAGAAAATGTGGCATGTACATACACTGGAATATTACTCAGTTTTAATAAAGAAGGAAATTCTACCATATGCTACAACACAGATAAAGCTTGAGGACATTACACTAAGTGAAATAAGCCAGTCACAAAAAGGAAAATGCTGTGTGATTTCACTTATATGAGGTATCTGAAAATTAGCTGAGCTCATAAAAGCAGAGAGTAGAATGGTGCTTGCTAGGGACTGGGAAAGGCAGATGGGGGAGTTGCAGTTCACCTGTATTTTATCATGCAAGATGAAAAAGTGGTAGAGAACTGCTGCACAACAATGTGTATAAATTTAACAATATGGTACTATACACATGGACACTTGTTAAGTATATATTTCGTGTTGTATGATTTTTACCACAATAAATAAACTTTAAAAACTTAAGTAAAAGAATATTTTTGCTAGGCTGCAGAGCTCTTATGACCAAGACTGTCACTTTTCATGAAGATGTATTTAATCTCATAAAATCCAATATTCCTTATGCTTATTCCTAGAATCCTAAATGTATCTTTGTCTTATCATTGTAACTTTCTAATATCCTCAGATGGCTAATTAGTTAAATTCTTGTTTTGCACCTGAAAAGAGGGGTCTGCTTGCCAAGGAATAGAATATCTTTAAGAGGAACACATAGCTCTTAAGCTTTGGAGCTTATGGCATGAGTCCAGCTGATTAGGTAATACATTGTGAGACATAAATCAAAGTTGGCTGTAAAATAATGTGTTAGTAGAGTGGACATCCAAATACCCCGAAGTTAAAAAACTATGCAACTTATATCCCATCACTGGCTGTAATGGTGCTAGTGTACAATAGCAGGGAATTAAAACTGTATGAGATACTGGGAACATCTTACATACCCTATATTGGCTAAAGTGGACAATGGACTCATCTGTGAAAAGGAATTCTAACTTTTCACAAAAAATGAATGAAGTAAATAAGTTAGAGACAGACCTAATGAGGGACTGAAGCAGGAATTATAGAACCAACTACAATTTTCCACTTGCTCACAACCCTGTTACTTTTCCTTTCCTCTCTCTGACAAATTTCACTGTTCTCACTGCCTGAAGATTGCCTATCTGCACTAGATTAAAAAGGGAGAGACTATTTTGAGGTCACCATGGTATTAATATAATTTAATATGACATTTGCCACATATTGACTGCTCTGTATTTGTTTAATTATTCAACGTTTCTCTATGCAAACAATGGAAAAAGCATACTGTAGATTTCTGTATGTCTTCTGAGATTATTTATTGAAAGGGCTGACTTGAATTACACTACTGGGAGAAATAAACTAGTTCTTACATTATCTCTTTAGTCGATGTCTACTCAGTAACATGTGAGAGCATTCTTGAGAAAGATTTTGACTAACAAGAATAAGGAAACATACAAAATGCAGAGTCTGTATCTGTTACATGTATATGCCTTTTGTAATGTAGATGGTGAGAGGAGTAGGATTTTTAATAGAGTATGAAAAGTCCATTGAATGTTTCTGAGGAGAAATAATGTAATATGATCATTATTACCTTAGGAATGATGACTGGCCAATAAACATGAAAAAAATGTTCAGTGTCATTAATCATCAGGGAAATGCAAACCCAAACCACAATGAGATATCACCTTAGTCCAGTCAGAATGGCTTTTATTAAAAAGTCCAAAAACAATAGATGCTGTCATGGATGCAGAAACAAAAGAATGCTTATACACTGTTGGTAGGACTGCAAATGTGTACAACTTCTATGGAAAATAGTATGGAAATTCCTCAAAGAACCAAAAGTAGACCTACCATTTGATCCAGCAATCCCACTACTGGGTATCTACCCAGAAGAAAAGAAGTCATTTTATCAAAAAGATACCTGCACTCGATTGTTTGTTGCAGTGCAATTCACAATTGCAAAGATGTGGAATCAATTCAAGTGCACATCAGTTTAGAGTGGATTAAAAAATGTGACATATGTAAGCTATGGAATACAACTCAGCCATGAGGAATGATGACTTAATGCCTTTTGCAACAATTTGGATGGAACTGGAGACCACTATCCCAAGTGAAGTATCTAAAGAATGGAAAAACAAACACCACGGGCACTGAATATTAAATTGGAATTAACTGAGGAGCACAAATGTGCATTGAGGGAAGTAAATCTCAAAGAAAATCAAGCAGGGGGCAGGGAGGAAGAGTAGATGGGCAAAAACCTACTTAATGAGTACTGTGAGCACTATCTGGGTGGTGGGCAAATTTTTAACCCTAACTCGAGCATTACAAAAGCTGTCTATGTAACCAAAAACATTTGTATCCCCGTTATAATTTGAAATTAAAAAAAAAGAAAAGAAAAGAACTGACTGGAGCTATCAGGATTGGTTGGTGCTAGGTAAGGGGAGATACTGAGAAATCAGGCAGGAAAGTGTTAACATAAAGTAAAGCTTAACCCAGATGGCGCCACTAGAAATGGAGGAAAAATGAGAGATCAGTGACACAGTTTATAGAAATTACAGAGAAAAATGTCATTTAATTTAAACATATGTCAATACATTAATGGATTAGAAATATGATGTAGAAAAAGTTTTCATTTAGACACAGGGAAAAAAAAACAAAGCTTACAAAGTTCAATCAGACATGCTCTTACTGGTCAGCGCTGCCCTAGTCATGCAGCTTCTTGCATGCTACTATTAACAGACAAGTAACCATGAATGTGAATGAGAACACTCACATCCACATTTCTGAACAATGTGGCTTCTTTTTTTTTTTTTATTATTGTTCCAAGATATTGTGAGGGTACAGACATTCTAGTTACACTCTATGTCTTTGCCTCCCCCAAATGCAGGTTAAAGGCGTGCCCTTCCCTCCCTTTAGTGCTCCCCGTGTCCTTTAGTTGTAGATTCGCCCCCCATCCCCCTAATCCCTGGAGAGTATTTCTGCCATGTCGGCTTGTCATTTCTAAAATCCTGTGTCTTGTAAGAATCATATGTACAATTTGAAAGTTGTTGTGAGAATAAAAAATATGAGAATTTTGCTAAATGGAAGAGTCTTTTTTCATGTGAAATGATACACAGCTGTAGAGTGTAACCTTAACTTCTTACTTGGTTCTAAAGGATATTTTGATGCAAAACAAAATAAACAATTGGCTAAATTTGGATCAGAGAATACTTTATAAATAAAATATATCTTCATCATAAAAAATCCAAATGAGATACGATGATATTCAAAATATTTAACAAAAGCAATAGAGTCACAAATCAATCTTAATCAACCCAGAAATGAATTACAATGAATGTGAGGCCTACACAATTCATACTGGTGAGTAGAGTCAACTGTCTACCTAAAATATGAGTAAGCCGTGCCATAACTAAAGGAAATTAAAAGCTGAGAACTAGCTTGTATCTATTAGCATAAGTTTAGATTTTAAAATAGACATGGATTAGAGAGGTTATACACTATCACATTTATGCTAAAGGAAATTTAAAGAACCAGAGAAAAAAGTGTATAAATTATTTCAAAGTAAATTTAGCACCTTTTTAAAATCACCATTTTTTTGCATCTCCTCTTTGGATCCACTGAGCCATTTTAACTCAATCCTCAATAATTCCCTTCAACTTTAAATATCAAGAATCTGTCAAATGGAACTGTATTATTGACCAAAAACACCTGACAAGTCCCATGATTTCTTTTGATTAAAAATGTAAATAACAATGTTTAGAAAACTAACCAAAGCCTCTACAGCATGACTGCAATCTAAAGTGGCCTGTTATTAAATTCAGAAAGTATAATATTCAGGGATGTTTATGAATAATGTTTAAATATTATTAAAAGTTTCTGTTTTTCTACCATCGTGTGCTAAATTTTGTGATCTGAACAAATATAATCAATCCCTATCTGTCTTTGTACCCTATTAATTTGACCTGAGCAGTATGTAAGAAAATTTAGAGAACATATTTCATTAAATATGTATTTATTTGCCACCTCATCATTATCTAGAGCAAACTTTATGTGGTCGCCTCTTATAACAAAATTTTTAATCACCTTGGTCCCTTAAAAATCCGGAAAAGACTAAATAAATAAATAAATAAATAAATAAAAACAAAAAGGGAAGTTAAGGGAGTTCTTTGACGTTTTTAGCTCAGGGTTAATATCTGTTCTTGGTTAATTTCAATGTTAAGTCAATTGATAGATGAATATACCATGGTTAGCACTTTTAAAATTTTCAGTCACTTTTGCTTTTCCAAAATGATATTTTAACTTTCTCTTTTGAGTCTCTCTTACTTATGTGCTAATAGGTTTTCCAGGCACGAATAAATTAAATTTTATTAAAAATGGGAAATGGAGCTGATAAATTTTAATGTGTTTACAATACTTTGAGTATAATTGTAAGTTGTAAATTTCCTTAACTCTCTGTGGCGTATTATATTTTCCAATGATACCAAAACAGTATCTCCTGTTCCATAGCTCTTCTGGAATCTTGCCACTTTCCCATAAAGAAGATCCCCTTGACTCTTTCTTGAACTTGCTGAGCCTTTCTAATTCCTTTGGTCAATATAAAAATGTCAAAAATGATGTTTCTGAATTCTGAGATTGTATCATAAAAATGTTATGATGCTCTACCTTTTTTTCCTGGGTTGCTTATTTTTTGAATACAGCAACTGCTCTGTGAGGAAACATAAAATAGCCCATGCAGAAAGGCCACATCAAATGGCTAGGTGTGGTTATTGGGGTTGAGAGTTTAGCTGAGATACCAGCTGCCAGTGCATATCAATTTTCGAACATGCAATTGAAGAGGCCCCGGGATGACTCAAGTTCCACACTGTTGATTCACATCATAAAGCAGAGATGGATTACTCTATCTTTCCAAATTCCTGATCCAAAAATTCATAACAAGAATATAATGTTGACAGATACTACTATGTTTAATGTGATTTATTAGATACAATAGTAACTGGGATGCTTTCTAATAAAAACGCTGTCTTTTAGATACATCACCATTAACAGTGATGTTAATGTGTTGCAAAAACAAGATGATCCAAAAATGACTCTGTATTCTCAGTCTGGGTTGTCTGGATAATATTAGTTGTGTGGAACATGTCTTCCCATTTCACAGTAAGAGGGTGTGCATTTAACTTCTGTTTCCCATGTTTCCTGTGGCTTCCATATCCTTGCAGAATGTCTACAATGTCTCATGCTTACCAACACTTCCAGGATCTGGGCAACATGTGATGCCTCACAACTCTTATGATTTCCTGGTATTCAAATCCAGAATGGCTGATATTGGATCAACTGCTCAAAGTTTTATGGATAAAGTAATTCTCACACTTGCACTATTAGAATGCACGAAGGTAGCAATATGAAAGATAGATTTTATCTACTAAATCATGAACATACACTTATTGTCCAAAAAAAATGCCCTGGACTTTGACATTCTTTATGTAGGTAATGGGAAAATTGGGAATGTGTACATCTCTTACTTGTTGAACTGGCTTTGAGGTTTTTACCTTCCCCATGCAAGCCAATTTCTTAACCTATGACATGTGACAATGTGCAGTTACTCGTAAGTCCTGCTTCATGTAAGTAGTAATCTAGAATTGATTTATCTTGCCTGATAATTAAGAAGGTCATTTTTAATTATGTTTAAGACATTAAAATTCAATATCACATTTAAAAATTGCATAAAGCATATAACGCCAAAGAAACAGAAGTAATTTAAGAATTTTAGAAACTTTAAAGAGTTATTGAGGCTGCAATATTGAATAACTAGATATAGGCAATACTCACGTATCAAGAAGACTAATCTGTTCTCAGATTGCAATTTGCTTTTCTAGAAATTGCTCAATTTTCAGAATCATTTTCTGTTATTTGTAATAAATATAGCTTAGAATCCCTATTTGGCAATCTGTATTCCACTATTTTGTATGTTTATGTGACTCTTTTCTATTGACAATTTTACTTTTTAAATAAAAATATCCCATGGCTCAGCTGTGTTACTTTCACTGAATTATACATGTTCTGTGTATACAACGTTGCCTAAATTTTTCAAATCTAGAAACACTCCAAAACAATTTTTTGGAAGACCAATAATCTGTTTTTTGTAAGAGTTTCCAATTCTGTGTTAAATATTTATGATAGTTAACTCAAAAGTATCTGAGCTTCCAGTTTTATAGAAAGAATAAATTCCCAAAGGGTATGTCTATGAATAAAAAATATGAATGCCAAAAGTACTAACACATATACTTGGATAGATATATATGCAGTGATAAAACTGCAAGAGGTGAGATGTATTTTCAAACCTACTAGTACTTCTTGGGGTATCAAAAATAGTTGGACTAGTTTTACTAACAGGCTTTTATGATATGATCTGAAGTATCCAATCAAACTGAGCTATGCACATATCAAACAGACAAAAGCAAGTCCTTGACTAATACACAGAACGTGGTTGAATCTATGTTTACCAACATAGATTTGGTATGGTTTATACTGGTTTATACTTCTTTCATTTGACTCAGCATATATGTCTATGTTATTGAGATAATTCTCTTGTTCCCTAGTTATAATACTAGATTAGAGGATGATATCTATTAGAGAGTCCAAACTGTTCACTAAAGACATGGTCTATATAGGCTTAATTTGATTAAAAATATATATATACATTCCAAACACCCCTTGTCAATTTATAACTTGTCTTTTCTCCTTGTCAATGGGGAAGAAAAATACTGACCTATGTCCACACAAAATAATAATCACCTTAAATAAAAAATTAAAACAATCAAACTATTCTATAATTCATATTCATTTCAAGACTGAGTTTCAAAAAGACTTATGTCAGATTAAGTAGTTTTCTTTTGACTGAGCCTATTTTCAGAGACAGATATGTTAAGAAGCAGACACCAACCCAAGTACATATCCACCATAAATGAAGGAGAAAAATTATCTATATGGAAGAATACAGTATTCAATATTTGCAACGCATATGACATTCTCATTGAATGTTAGCCTGTGATGTCACTAAACCTATTTTTTGTTAAAAAGTAAAACTAATCCAGGTGATTTCGTTTGCCTTTATCATGAAAAATGGAAAGGACTCACCCATGGAACACCCCAATAAATGAATTTGTTGTCGCTTTTAAGGGGGGGTGTGTAAGCACTGCTGAAATATGTGAAGCAATTGAAGAAAAGAAAAATAAGAAGGAGAGGTCTGAGGGAGCACTGTCTTGAGTAAAATGAAACGAACATTTCTTTTTCATTCAAATCATATTAGTTTTAGCTGTCTTGTCGTGGTCTGAATCTTTCAGTCATTATTTTATAAAATGGATCACTCAGTTTAGTGTCTGGCATGGAGAAAGGATTCTCTCCCACGATTTGCCAGGAATATTCATAAAACATTTGGCACAGTCAGCATGATAAGATAGTGAGTAAATTCAGTATTATGATATATTAGTGGGTAACAATGTGAGGCTCGCCCTTATGTGAGAAGATAATTGTTGTGTTGATGTGTGGTGGGTAAAACATTTGTCATTGTTGCAGAAAAAGTTTTGTGTTAATTTTAAGGAAGAATTGATCACTAATCATAAAAATTTTAAAAAGAAATGTCATGAGGCAGTCGCAAAAATGAGAATTTTTAGAATGCTAATATCTCAAAGCTTGGGATATTTAGAAAAAGAATATAGAATTTGAAATCTGCTATAACAAGATCATTAACTTTCCTTAACAGATGCCAGATAAAGCTTCCAGTTAGAGTAGAGGAGGGAAGTCTACAATTAATTCTCCAAGCTAAAGTTCTGGCTTTACTCTTTTCCAGACATCTGCTCTAAAGGCAGATTATTATAATTTGCAACACCTCTGGAAATAATCTCAAAGTGTTCCTCTAATTAGTAAAGGGCTAATTAAAAGACAAATTATTGGAAAAGCTTCAACTGTAAATCATCTGTAATTCATTGGTCTGTCTGTAACATACAGACAAGATTTTGGAGAATCTATATAATCTTGACCATTAAGATTGTGGGATAAACATGAAAAATTGAGTCTAGTTAGAAAAAGTTGATTTGGGGGGTAATAAAAGATTTCACTGAAGAGCACTGTCCATTTATTATTCCAAACAGAAAGTTTTGGAGCATATCCATTGCACTAAAACTGAATATATAGAACTAACTAGAGGAAATTTACTGCTCTGATACCCCAGTTAGAGGAAATAGAGGTGTCCTCTAATATCAACTTCTTTTTTTTATGTCCTTTTAACTACCTTATAAAATTATTTCTTAATTTTCCTTTTATTTTAGACATTTTTGAATCCCTTCAATAGTCAACTTGGAGGTTACTCTCTTTTACATCTTTTAATAAAAACATGAGCTCTTCTCTTTCTCTTGTCCTCTCAACATCTAATAATTAAATAAGAATTTTTGGTTATATTGATATTAACTATTTAATTGCAATTTGAAACATTTTTCACTACTAAATGAAGTAATATCACATTTATTTTCTCGTACATTTATTGTTTTGGGGTGAATGATTTTTGTCTGTAGTGATTTAATTTGTTTTATATGAGTTTTACTAGATGACCCCTAACTCTGATATAATTCTGAAACATCTATGAAATAGTCTCTATCAGATGTTCTATTCTAACATTTTGGTCTCCTCTTCTGGATTTTTATAGCTTTTTCTTATTGTCTGCATGGGTTAATCTCTATGTACTTCTCCAGGTTACATTCACATTTTCTTGTTATTTCCTCCATTTTTTTTTCAGATTGGATTTCCTCTTTACTGAATACAATATCTTTATTTTTCTACATCCCCCCTATTATTTTGTATAGCACACAGAAATAAGGAAAGTAGAGGTTTTGAAAATCTTTGAATCTAAAACTGTTTATGTTTAATTTCATGCTTGATTATAAGTTTGGTTGGCCATAGAATTTTAGGACAGAAATCATTTTCTTTTAGAATTTTTTAGACTATTTTCTTTTAGATTCTAATCTGCTTATTTAGCAGTCCCACTCTTGTTCAGTTGCTTATCCTTTTATGTAGTGTTGCTAATTGTTCATTTGTTGTTTGATAGCTTTTCCTCTCTGGAAGTTTTTTTAGCAACTTTTCATTACTTACTTCTTTTGGAAATTTCTTGTCAACGCAGAAGGCAAAGTGCTAGGATATCTTGTGTGATGTATATAAGCATTTGCTAAATATCCAAATGAAACTAGAAGTAAGCTTCTCACTTTCACCCTCTGTTCTGCTTGCTTTTCACCAGTCCACATTTCCTCTGTTCATCTGTTGGCATGACAGTGGATAGTCACTCAGCTGTGAGGTCCAGGGCTACATTTATAGGAACTCTCATTAGTCCTTATTAATATTTTAAAGTGATCTTCTTTTCAAACATTTTTTACAATAAAATATTATAATATAAGTGTATATATGTGTGTGCATATATATATATCATTTATACATATATATAAAATTGCCATCCAATAAATTACTTTATTGTCAGGCCTCAATTATAGACTTCAAATGCAGGAATCTGTTATAACTGTAGTCTGCACTCTATCAAACTCATCACAGCACAAAGTACATGTTTAACACAATGAAACATGAATATTTTTCAAAATACATTATAGTCCATGGCATCAGTTTTGGAACTCCCTGTTTTAATTAATTTCTGAATGTTTTACTTATATGATTTATTTAATTTAGAAATCCAAATATTTATGTATATCCCACTATGTGCGAATATGATCATTGATATTGTGTTTGGGAGGCATAATATAATATCTTCCCAGAGAGAATTTAAATATTAAAGATGATATTTCATCAAGACACAAATGTGTATAAAGATGAATATTAGAAGTCTAAGAAGAATTAACAAAGAGATAATTTTTAATTTAGAATATTAAGGAAAGCACATAAAATATTGATTTACATTAGACCTTAGAGGATAAGGAGAAAAATATAGGTATGTGCTCACAAAGTCTATAGCAGCTTGCATAGACTCTACGTTAGATGAATAACAGATCCGAAAGTTAAGATTTATGCTACTTTATGGAGAGTATGAATACCAAACTAAAGATGTGGTAATCATTAAAATTAGCATTGGCATGTATTATAAATTATTATTAGGAAAGTTTCATTATTACTATTTTTATTAGTAAAGATTATTTTCTTAGCAATGTGTACTATCAATTGAAAGAAGAGAGAATGAAGGCTTTGACAATTCTCTCAGTACTCTTGCAATAGTGAAAATGAGAGGAAATATAGTCCGAGCATATGGTCTAGTTAATGTTACTGCAATGGAGAAAACTGCCCTTGGATAGTTTTCTGTAGGACATGGTATTTGAGAAATAGCCAAGAGAATAATAAAGAAAGAGATGATGAACCAAATGCTGCCAACAAACGTCGACAGTCTGTACAGTGAAACAAAAAGGCAGATTTTTGTCTTGGGGGTCGCTATGAGGGGTGTGAGTTTGCAACACTAGGAAGATAAATACAATTTTTAATATTTTTCAGTTTTGCCTTTGGTTAGCCTAAAATATCACCTTATAAACATATTTATTCTTATATTAACTCAAAAATTATTATTTATTTATTAAGATGTCAAAATTATTTTTCTTATTAATGAGAGAAATAATTTACTCAGGTATATTGCTTTGAAAGTTGTACGTTTTCTATTGTATTTACATTTTATTACATCTAATGTTTTAACAAAAGGCAAAGACGTTGCAAATAAGTGAACATAAAATGAATTAAATTTTTTTCAAATTGTGAAATCTCCTTAACCAATTTTGATTGACAGTCATTTAATTGGAGGAATGTTGGCAAATTGTTCTAAATGATTTTATTCATCAATTTCTCCCTGTCTTTAATAAGAGATAAGTTGTCCTTTGTTTATACTTAAAACCTGGTTTAAATTTTCCTAGGGGCTTTAAAAACAGATGGCAGCATCTGTTTAAAGCTGATATGGATATTAAAGTACAGAAGTACTTAACCGTTACTTAAAGTTTTAATTCAGTTGATCTCTATCTAGCCTCCATGTATACAAGAAAAAAAAAAATACTTGAAAGTTACCTCTATGCTATGAAAATGTAAGTAACACAGAAGTATAAAAAAAGATATGTAAAAGTTGATTCATACTTTGTCTAATAAGGCCAAATCATTGCAATAATTTTATTCATTAATGGGGGGATGCTTTCCCTTGTATTTCTAATAATTATGTCTTTCTAGTAACTTCTTTCTTTATTTATTTTCCTTTTTTTCCCCTTTACAATAGAAATATTTGCCATCATTGTATCGTGATGTTCTCTGAATTACTTTTGGCATATACAACCAAAAACACTGTCAACACTGGTTGGTTCTTGACTTCTTGGCCTCTTAATTAGATGTTTGATGGTATAATTTTTATAATAACATGAATTAGTTATAATACCTTATCAAAAACACTGCTTTCATGTATTAACAGAAATAACCAAAGTAGATATATCTTTACTCATTTAAATAATCCAAAGTGTAAAAGAACTTAGAATTATTTCATGAGAATTTTGTTTTTCCATTTACTGAGCTGAAATTAAGTGGAAAGTTGAGATCCTATGAACAACCACACCTCAGTAGTAAGTTAATATTAGGTTTATAATATGGTACTATAATCAAATATATTCTGTATTCAAAAAGTACAGTAATTTAATTAAATCTTCCTTATTTTATTTAAGTACAGCTTCTCAAGGTCTATATTCTTTTTGAATTATTAAAAGATTGTGCATTATCAAGTGTAAAGGCAACTCAATTTCTATAAAAATTCCAAACTTAAAAAAATGACAAGAAATTTGATTTATTCTAATTCTTAATATGTAGTTATTTTTACACAATAATGATAAACCAAATTCGCATACGATAGTGGACAGTTCTGGAGAAATATGTGATTGCTGAACCGTTCTTCCAATTACTCACTTAATCCTGCCTAGTCTTAACTTCCCATGGTGCTAACATCAAGTTTTCTTTATTTTGAATATTTCCAGGAACTCCTTAAATATGCAATTCCTAAGCTCATACTACTTCATGCCTTAACCCAAGACAAATATCTCTCCAAAACCCAACTATCACTCCTCAAGCATTTACGATTTTTAAAAATAAAAGAGCCACAAAAGTAATGGTTCTTCTATTGGACTCCAGACCATCAGTGTACATAGTTGTGTCCCAGATCAAGTATATCTCTCCACAGATGTTAAGGGAAGGTTGTCTGTGCATCTGCTGACCCTTCTGCTGATGAGTAACAGCCTAATTCTTCCAGGTGATGCTTGCTGATTGCATTCAGAAGCATCACAGCATGGCTGCCAGTATGAAATGGTTTACTATGCTCTTGCATGGTTGAAGAGGTTTACTGGGCAATCATGAGGGTGGAAGATTCATTCATAAGAGCTAATAATAGGGTGGGTACATTGTTAATGGGTAACTAACGATCATCAAAGGACATGTTAGACAGATCTAAGGTTTCCTGTTATTAGGTGCCTTGATTATACATAAACTGCAGGTTACCTTAAGCAGATATGAAGTCCACAGATCTAGGAAGAAAATAGGTGAGTCATTTGACAACCATGTGATTGTATAATTTACAGACCACTGAATCCTGAAAATGTGTGAGTTGAAGGGGAACCGAATGGGAACAAGTAAGGACAGATAATGATTGGGCCTAACTATTTAATTGGGATGCATCGCCACTTGTTATTTTGCTTTAATTTTATTGTAACAATTTTAGTCAGTGTAAAGTGGTATCTCATTGTGGAGATGATTTCAGTTTTCTTAATGACCAATGATATTAAACATCTTTTCTTTTGCCCATTGGTCATTTGTATATCTTCTTTGGATAAATGTCTATTCAAGTCCTTTGCCCACATTTTAATTGTTTTATTGGTCTTTTGTTGATAGAGTTTTGTAATATTTTCTATTCTTTTTATTTTTACTAAAACTTTATTAGATACATAATTTGCAAATATTTTTTCTATTCAATAGATTGTCTTTTCACTTTATCACTAATGTTATTTAATACACAATAATTTTCAATCTTTATGAGGTCTAGCTTATCTATATTTCCTTTTATTTTTCATGTTTCCATGTCAAATCTAAGATTTCACTGCCAGATATGAGGCAATGAAGCTTTACCTTTATGTTTCAAGAGTTTTATAATTTTTCTTGGAATATTTAGGTTGTTGATTCATTGTGAGTTCAATATTGAATATGGGAGAATTAAGGGTCCAATTTTATTCTTTTGTGTGTGTTTATCAAGTTTCAGCAATGTTTATTGAAGAGTATTCTTTCTCCACTGAATGGTCTTGGCAACTTTGTCAAAAATCTATTGGCCATAAATGTTTGAGTTTATTTCTGCATTCTTAACTCTATTAAATTTGGTCTATATGTCTATCCTTATGCCAATTCCACATATTTGTATTGCTGTATAGTTTTATAGTAAGATTTGAAATCCCTAAATGTTATTAAACAACTATATATTTCTCTCTAATTCTGTCAGGGCTTTTGTTTTATAGATTTTAGGGCACTGTTGTTTTTATTTTTGTTTTTTTTTTAAGATTGTCACATCTTCTTGATAAATTGATGTTTTTTGTTAACTTACTTATTCCTCATTGATTCTTATAACAAATTTTTACTTAAAATATTATTTGTCTGATATTGGTATGGCCACTCCAGCTCTTATGTAGTTATAATTTATATGAAATATCTTCTTTTTATTTTTTACTTTCAACCTATTTGTATCTTTGGGGCTAAAGTGAGTCTCTTGTAAGCAGCATATATTTTGATCTCTTTAAATTCCATTCTGTCAACCTTTGCCTTTCTTTTTCTTTTTCTTTATATTTTTCTTTTCTTCTTATTTCAACATATTACAGGGGTAGAAATGTGCAGATTGCATATGTTGCCATTGCCCCACCTGAGTCAGAGCTTCAAGGGTGTATATCCCCTAGATGGTGCACGATGCATCCATTAAGTATGAATATGCCCAAACCCTCCTCCCTCACTCCTACATGCCTGACCCCCGATGACTCTTAGTACTATATGTGGACATAAGTGTTGACCAGTTAATATCAATTTTATGGTGAGTAAATGTGGTGCTTCATTTTTCATTCTTGTGATACTTAGTAAAATGGACTCCAGCTCTATGCAGGATAATATAAGAGGTGCTAGATTGCCACTGTTTTTTGTGGCTGAGTAGAATTCTGTGATATACATATACCACATTTTATTAATTCACTCATGTATTGATGAGCACTTAGGTTGTTTCCACATCTTTACAATTGTAAATTGTGCTGCTATAAACATTCTACTGCAGATGTCTTTTTTTATAGAATGTCTTTTTTTTTTTTTCCCCTTTGGGTAGATGTCCAGTAATGAGATTGCTGGATCAAATGGTAGTTCAATTTGTAGCTCTTTGAGGTATCTCCATATTGCATTCCACATAGATTGTACTGGTTTCTAGTCCCACCACAGTGTATGAGTATTCTTATCTTTCCACATCCATGTCAACATTTGTTGTTTTGGGACATTTTGATGAAAGCCATTAGAGTTAAGTGAATGGGGAATAATTGAAAGCATTTAGGATTAGAACTGGAACCAGATGAGGTTGCTGTCTATTGGCACTTCTATTCATGTAGTGCTAGAATTCCTAGCCAGAGCAATTAGACAAGAAAAGGAAATTAAGGGCATCCAGGTGGGGGCGGAAGAGGTTAAATTATCACTCTTTGCTGACAATATGATCTTATATCTAGAAACCACAAAGATTACTCCCTGAGACCACTGGAATTGATAAACAAATTCAACAAAATCTCAGGTTACAAAATCAATGTACACAAATCAGTACCATTCCTGTATGCCAACAATAGTAAAACTAATAATCAAATCGAAGACTGGATACCCTTCACAACAGCAACAATATTTAGAAAATAAAATACCGAGGAATATATTTAACTTAGGAAGTGAAAGACCTCTAAAGGGAGAATTATGAAACACTGAGGAAGGAAATAGCAGAGAACATAAACAGGTGGAAAGCCATACCATGCTCATGGGTCGGCAGAATCAACATTGTTAAAATGTCTACACTTCCCAAAGTGATCTACAGATTCAATGCAATCCCTATTAAAATACCAACATCATTTTTCACAGATCGAGAAAAAATAATGCTACCCTCTGTATGGAATTAGAGAAGACCATGTATAGCAAAAGCAATCTTAAGCAAAAAGAACAAATTGGGAGGCATCAATTTACCAGACTTCAAGCTATACTACAAGGCTATAGTAACTAAAACAGCATGGCATTGGCACAAGAACAGAAACATACCAATGGAACAGAACTGAGAACCCAAATATAAAATAGTTCTCATATAGCCATCTAATCTTTGACAAAACAGACACAAATATAGGCTGGGGAAAAGAATCCTTACTCAATAAATGGTATTGGGAAAATTGGATAGCCATATGCAGAAGATTGAAACAAGACTCACACTTCTCACCTCTCACAAAAATCAACTCATGGTAGATAACGGACTTAAACCTAAGGTATGAAACTCTAAGAATTCTAGTAGAGAATGTTGGAAAAACTCTTATAGATATTGGCCTAGGCAAAGAATTTATGAAGAAGACCCAAAAGGCAATGACAGCAACAACAGAAATAAATAAATGGGACCTGATCAGATTAAAAAGTTTCTGCACAACCAAGAAATTTCTTGAGAGCAAACAGACAACCTACAGATTGGTAGAAAATATTCGCATGCTACACATTCAAAAAAGGGCTGATAATTAGAATCTATATAGATTCATGAAAATCAGCAAGAAAAAAAAAACAACCCCACTAAAAATTGGGCAAAGATATGAGCAGAAACTTTTCAAAGGATTAATTGCCTTTGACAGACTAATGGCCAACAAACTTAGGAAAAAATGCTCCACATCTCTCATCATCAGGAAAATACAATTCAAAACCTCTGCCTTTTAATTGGTAAGTTTAATTCATTTAAATATATATATATTACTGATAACGGAGACTTCTAGATGGCAACAGAAAATGTTAAGTTTATAACTTGCTGCATTTTGGAATTCAGATGCAAGACTACTATATCAACTCTTATCTGACTTTCCAGTCCTCTGATCTGTTCTATAATACACATTTCAGACTAGCCAGCCACCACAGTCTTGTGAATCATTTTTAAAATCAGTCTATCTCTCCCTAGTGTGCTTTCTTTCTCTCTCTCTCTCTCTCCCTTCTCAATACTATATATAGTATATACTGTATATATACCATATAATATATAATATATAAATAATACATATAACAACTATATGTAAAAACTATATATAAATGTTATATATAATCATTATGTATATAGTCACTATATCCACTATATACATTAATAAGCACACACACACAAACATATGTATACACACACATATATACCAGGGCTGTTTAGAAAGTATCCAGTCATTGTTAATATAAACAGAACTGTTACATGGCTAGATACTCAGATGGCCCATATATATATGACTGAATATATATATATATATGTGTGTGTATTTCAAAATGTACCAATCTCTTTCTTCAATAAGTGCTCCAGTGGATACTCCATATGTTTGACTAGTCTACAGTGTTCCAAAATAATTTATTCTGGCATTTCTTATCAATTCAAAGATTGTTTTGCTGGGGGAATATTACTGGAGCTTACTATGCCACCATCTTCCATAATATCACCCTAGTTTTCGTAATTTATGTCTCTTTCATATTATAAGTTTTCTAGATTTTAATATTTCATTTGTGTTTTTACTTTCATTGTTTGTGCCCAAGATATCCACATACCACGTACTTGCTTGCTCTGTATATGGTCTGTCTGTTCCAGATATTTTGTTCATATCATCTAGCATTCCATCTTCATATATTCTATCGTTAGAATTATGTGTGTTCTTGCTTTGTAGAATATCTGCTGTTCTTTTCTGTTTTTCTTTTATCCTTTTTTTTCCCATAAGTTTATTTTAGCTGGGAGCTATAGGGAAACACACCAATTCTCTTCTGTCTTCAATCCCAAATCAGGATCTTCAATACTGTGATATTTTTTCTTTATTTTTACCTTTGGCATGTTTTACTAAAATAGAATCATTTCTCAGAAGATAACCTCAAAATTGCCAAATAAGCATTGAGATAATATATATTTAGGTATGTAAATATTTTAATATAACAGACACATGCTTACACATATAATTGCTGAGCAGTCTATGTAATAGATATAAGTTGAATATAATATGTTGGTGCTTGAAAATTTATGTAAATCATCATCTATTCATAGTCATGGTAATCTATTCAGAAATGACACTTTTTTCTATATGCATATAATAAATCAGATAAGTATACACAAATCTTTATGGTAATTTTTTTCAAGTGTGCATTTTAAGAAAAGAATTGCATATTTAAGTATTTTACTGTAATTATACAGCTGTGAAAATTATGTAATATTTTCTTTATTCATATATAATTTATTTTATTTTTACTGAAGAAGACAAGTGCCTACTTCAATTCACAGATTTAATGAAAACACAACTTTGTAATTAATATCACAACGCTTTGCTATGGGCACACCTAATTTAACTGCTAAAATCATGTTCAAAATTAATCTATGTTCAGTTTGAAATTCAGAGAAAATATCATCTTAAATCTTATTTTATACTTACCTCATACCAAACTGACATGGAACAAATTTATTCCTTGAGGTTAATGTTTCTTGATTTTATATGCTACTGCAAGTAGATTAAAACAATTAAGTTACTAATATCACCTTTCTATATCTTGATTGTTCTACTTCTCTGGTTTTAATCATTTGGGGTTATATAGAGTTTTGATACTTAAGAGAGTAAGACATACTCTAAAATAAATTATTACAATGTCTTGAATAGATATGTCTATATAAGTAGAAGATTTTGTAAAAGTAAGAAAAAAAGACTTTTTCTTAGGAATTCAGACAAAATCTGAAAAATAGATAATAATATACTACTAATAATAATAGCAATACTTTAAATACTCTTACAAAGAATTAATAATTTCTTTGTAACCATAATTTCTCCATTTTAGATAGAGCAATGCTAAAGTAACCTTATTCATAATATTGTCATACTCTTCTCAGTATTTGTTGGAAAAATAGATGTTGAAACTCTAACCCAAATTTGAAAATAACTATTTTAAAAATGAATAGTATATTTTAAAAATAGATTACAATATGAATTTGCTTCTGAAAGAGGTGTTTATGAGTTTACAGACAAATGTCATGACAGCATATAGTGAAATTTCAATTCATGAGGAGTGATGCCAAAATTATTTCTGAAATAATTCTACAAGAGTGAAATCCCCTTGTTGTAGTAGCAAATGATATTTCTTACCCAGTAAAAACTGACAATGTGATTAAAGTTAGTGTCTTCTTCAATTTCAGAGGGATTTCGTTACTAGCAGAATTGTTAATGATGATTTTTTTTATTTTTCAGCAAATATATACCTATATGGAATATGAGTATATATTTATGAGAATCAAAAGAGATAATGTTTTTGATAATGTATCGCATGGCGCCCAATGCTCATGAGCATTGAATTAATTTGCCACACTATATACCAAATTAAAAAAAAATTCCAATTCACACAAGAAATGCTATCAGCATGAGCCATAAGCCATAAATTTATTAGCTCCCAATTTCTATGATCTAAACTCTCTTTTATGTAGTTTTTTTTTATAGCATAACATTTTAGAAAATAAACTCATGGAAGGAAGAATTACTTCTTTTTAAAGACAACAAAAGTATGACATCAGTATGGTAAACATTAGGAAGACAACTTCACTTTTGCATTTGTGTATTATATTCTAATGTTTTAATTGCTGTATACTGTTCATCAGCTAAAATTAATATATTCTTCAATCTTGCCAGTGTTAGTCAAGAAATTTATTAATTAAAATACTTAATTTCTACAGCCATTTCTCTATTTATAACCAATCACGAACTATGAGGAACAGTCTAAAGTAATTAACTTGTCATAATACCTTCCACAACTGATCCTGGCATCCTATTTCAGTTTTCTCTCTCATAGGTCACTCACACCCCAACCATGGTAAAATTAATTATTTGTTTTAAAGAATAAACCAAATGTTTGTATCCCCATAATATCCTGAAATTCAAAAAAGAATAAACTTAAAATTAATAAAAATGTTAATATCATTATCACATCATTAGGAAGACTTTTTAAATTATTGCTGCTATCTGGAGAGAAAGAGATAGTGACAAACATAGAGCTAGAAATAGAGACAGTGATTGGTGGGGAGAGAGAGGGAAAGAGAACAATACAACTAATACAATTTCTCCTGGACATTGCTATGACATTTCTCAGACTATACTGCACATTCATCTTCTCTTTCTGTTTTTGTTGCAACTTCTGTGGCATAAGTTTCCTGAATAGAGAAACAATATGTTGTTTTTATTTCATAATCATAATCGTTATTATCATTAATATTACTGTTATTGTATTTATTATTGTAATTATTTCACTATTATATCACATCATCTGCATCTTCTTAATCAGTCCCTGAAAAAGAGTAAGTAGACCATTAAATATTAAGATAGGATCAGTGAATGTATGCAATTATTTTTAAAACAATAACAGCAGCCATAAAAGAAAAACACAGTAGTTGTCAAAATTCATCTCTATGCTAATGAATATACACTTGTGTTTAATTGTTCATCTACTTTATTCTTAATTTATAAAAAAAATTTTGTCCATGCTTAAAATGTATCAAGAATTATGCTTGATAAAAAAGAAACAAATACAATTACCAACAGTTATTTTTTATTTATTAAAGAAAGTATCCAGTCTAGAAATAGAAATACCTGTTCTGGCTAGTTTCATATCCTGTGCCTTCTCCTGATTCATACACATTCATACCATTTTTCTCTCCTCATTGAACATTTGCTGAGAGTTCACTGGAGGAAGAAAATACATCTTGATAATGTGTAGAAGTAAATAGCTTCCTAAGCCTTGAAGAAAATAATTTAGTGAAAAAATTCACCAGAATTAGTTGAAGGATGGGAAAATGAATAAACACCTGCAGCTTCATTCTGATCTCAAAATCAATCTCATTCTATTCAACCAAATAATCAGGAATATGCACATACATACATACACACACATATATATATATACATGTATACACATATGTGAATGTTTATGTGAATATATTTGATTCCACTTACTGTTTTTAACAACCCAGCATACTGACTTTTATTTCTGATTTTAGTTTGTTTCTTTTGGCAACTAAAAAAATATAAAAATATACTGTGGAATTAATCAAAAGTAATTATGTGAAAATCCTCACAGAAACATACAAAGATTTATACTTTAAAACAAAGTCTCAGACAGTGTTTTTATCAACAGAATTATTTCAATAAAGATATCAATTATATTGTGTTTTTCTCTTTCTGTATTAAAATATTAAATAGTATATGATCATAGTTATATTAAAATATCTGCTAATCACTACTGCTTTTCTATTTGATATTTTCTTAACTTTTGAGGAGCATAAAATTACTTTTGTAGTTTGTGAGAATTTTTTTTATTCTTAATCCGGGTATGTCTGAGAAAGTTATTAATACTAAATACAAATGTTAAAAGGTCACAATCAACAGAGTGAAAGACAAGCTATAGAATGGGAGAAAATATTTGCATACTATGCATCTGATAAGGGGTTAGTAAGCAAAATATATAAAGAACTCAACTCAATACCAAGAAAAAAAAACTGATTAAAAACCGGCAAAAGACCTGAAAAAACATTTATCAAAAGAAGATATGCAAATGGCCAATAAGTATATAATAAAATGTTCAACATCACTAATCATCAGGGAAATACAGTCAAAAACTACAATGAGATATCATCTCATTCCTGTTAGAATGGCATTATCAAAAAGAAAAATGTAACAACTGTTGGCAAGGATGTGGAATAAAAGAAATCCTGGCACATTGTTAGTGGGAATGTAAATTAGTACAACCATTATGGAAAACACTATGGAGGTGCCTCAAGCAATTGGAAATAGAACTATCACATGACCCATCAATCCTGCTACTGGGTATATACCCAAAGGAAATGAAATCAGTATGTTGAAGAGATATCTGCACTCCCATGTTTATTGCAACATTACTCACAATAGCCAAGATATGAAATCAACTTAATCACTGGATGAATGGATAAAGAATGTGTGACATATATACAAAATGGAATAGTATTCAGCCATTAAAAAGAAGGTAATTCTGTCATTTGCAACAACATGGATGAACCCGGAAGACATTATATTAAGTGAAATAAACCGGGCACAGAAAGACAAATATTGTACGATCTCACCCATCTGTGGAATCTAAAAGAGTTAATCTCATGGAATTACAGAATAGCAAGATGTTTACCAGAGGCTGCGGTGGTTGGCAGGGTTTGTGGGGGAGTGATGTTGATCAGAGGATAAACAATGACAGCTAAATAGGAGGAGGAAGTTCAAAAGGTCTATTGTACAGCGTGATAGCTATACTTACTGGCAATATATTGTAATCTTGAAAAATGCTGAAAGTGGAGTTCTCATCACAAAAATAAAAACAATATGAGCTAATGCATTTATTAATTAGCTAGATTTAACCATTCTACAATGTATTTACACTTCAAAACATTATGCTGTATATAATAAATACATACAATGTTATATGTTAATTTAAAAAATATATGAAAAAATAAACATCATCAATAAAGAGACGTGAAAATTGTGCACACCTGCTAGGATGCAAAAGGAGCGCAGCATCACTACTTTTAAGCTGAGTCTAAACATGTGAAAGCATTAAGCGAATCTAAATTGAGAACATCTGACAAAAGAACTGGTCTATAATCTTCAGAAGTGTCAAAGTCATTGAAATCAAAGACAGATAAACTGTTCCAGACTGAAGCAGAGACTAAAGGAAAATGACAATCCAAGACTGGTTCTGAATTGAATTCTTTTGCTGGAAAGAACATTATTAATGTAATTGGTAAAACTCTTATAGGGTCTGGGAATTAGATGGTAATGATGGATCAGTGTTTTTAACCTTTGATGGGTATAGGTATTTATATTATGGCTACATAGGAGAATGTCCTGGTTGATAGAAAATATACACCAAAGTTTTGGGGAGTGATAGGATCAGGCTGGAAACTTACTACATTTTGTTTTCAAGAATGAAAAGTTTTTTGTACTGTACTTTTGACTCTTCTGTAAGTTTGTGATTATTTGAAATGTAAATTGTAGTTTAAAAAAATTTTAAAACATGATAGCTACCTTCAATACATTAATATAAAATTAAAACCTCCCTCTTGTCAAAAGAGATGGCATGTATGCAATTACATATTTTGAAAAAAGTAAATTTTCTCTCTAGATTATATTTTTTTCTATTTTTAAATCGAGTTTTAGAATGGAAGAAATTTGTAATATTTTTTAATATTTTTATGCACTAGCTGATGTAAAATTCTTATATAATAATAATTTACATGTGAAAAAATTTCTATATAATACAATTTACATATTTCGATTAATTAGGTCAAGAGACTGAATTGTTCTATAAATACTAAGAGAAGTTCTATATTTATTTTAAAATGAGTAAAACTGGATAATTTTCAATGGGGCATGTTGAATTTTGTCAACTCTATGTGGCTGAATTTCAAACTTTTGAAGTAAAAGAATGAAGGAAGTCAAAGAAGAAATATTTGAAAAAATGAATCTCTTCACCAAGATATTATTTAATTTTCTTCTTTTTTTGTATGTTACCTGATTCTTATAGCAGAAAAATGCCCATTTTTGCACAACAGCAAAATTATGTTTCTCAATATTGGTGTCATTTATTTAAGTCATAATAACTATTTTGCACTATTACTTTGGAGATCAATTTTCCTCGTAAAACAAAAAACTCAGTTTAACGGTGGGCATAAGCCTTTTGAGAATAAAGCACAAAACCATAAAGCAATAAAGAAAAGTAATTGGAGGCTAAGTAGCTTGAAGATGTTCATATAAATGCATTAAAGATGAATATGTGTCAGTGGTGAACTTTTACATTTCTTAATATAGAAACAGAGTTACATTTAGCCCCAAGAAAGGACAGTCTTTTTTTTTTCCTTCCAGAAAATGTCATCACATCTCTAAATTCTCATTCATGTACATTTCAAAAGATAGTTCATTCAGAACCTTGACCAGATTAAGAAAACATTCTCACAAAATGTCTGGTAGCAAAACTTTGTTTAATACTTTGTATATTTTTGTATTAAATTTTTATATTTTTCTTTCTAATAATTGTATATTTAAAGTTTAGTGTAATCAGTTATGGCCCGTTCTCTTAAATTGATTATCTAAAAAATGTTTAGAGCCCTTTAAATTATCCATATCTATGTGTGAGTTATTATAAATTTATTTTTAAAATGATTCCCCATTTATAAAATGTTAAAAATTTATTGACTTAAAATTGTTTAAATTTTCCTTTTTTTAATATATTCAGTGAGGATTTCCCTTTTTTATTGCTGACATGGGTTCTTTGCATTTTTCTCATTAATTTTCTTCTTCAGTTTTATGGAGGAGTTGTCAAATTTAATGATCTTTTCAAAGAACTAATTGCTTGGTTTCAAATTTACTATATTGTGCATTTAAAACCTATTTTATTAATTTATGTTATTTTCATAATTTCTTCCATTCACATTATTATGTAGATTTTACCATATTTTTGCTAGTTTCCTGAGATAGAATATTTCATCACTGAATTTCTACCTTATTTTCTTATAAATACACACATTCAAGTCTATAAATTGTTCTTTAGGTAAAGTTACAGTGCATATCACTAGTTTCATGGTTTTTCATTAACTTGTATTTAATTTTTTTTAATATTTCATGTCAACTATAGGTTACTTAGATATGTTTTGTTCCAATGGTGGAATTTTCTTTTTTGATATTTATTCCTAGCTTAATTTCACTGTAGACTGAGAACATATTTTAATGATTTCAATAATTAATAACACATTGTAACTAACCTCATGAACAAATTTCAATGATCCCCTATATGTTTCTTTATAATCATCTTCCTTAACTAACTATTTTATCTTTTTAGTTGTTTCTCAGAAATAGTGAATTTTCCTCAAGACAAAGGGGCTGAGATTCTGAAGGCCCTGGGCAGACTCCCTGATGCCAAGATTCACCATCTTCCACAACTGAATAGGTTTTTTTACTATGTTGTTCAGATATTATACTCTTATTTACTGATCTTATTGGCTCGTAAGAGATATGCTAGTCTTACAACATAATTATGGAGTGCATATACATCTAATCAATTTTGTTTCTATTTAGGAAATTGGGTTTTCTAAAGATAAATTATTTTAGAGTACATTAAGAAAATCTATAAATTGTTATATTTATTTATTTATTTATTTACTTATTTATTATAACTTCTTTCTTTTTTATTTCTGCATATTATGGGAGTACAAATGTTTAGGTTATGTATGTTGCCCTTGCCCCCCCTCACCCTCCTAGTCAGAGCTTCAAGTGTGTCCATCCCCCAGATGGTGTGCATCGTGCTCATTATGTATGTATATGCCCGTCTCCTCCTCCCTCCTCCCACCTGCCCGACACCCAATAAATGTTATTCCTATATGTGTACTTAGGTGTTGATCAGTGAAACCAATTTGCTGATGAGTACATGTGGTGCTTATTTTTCCATTCTTGGGATACTTCACTTAGTAGAATGGGCTCTAGCTGTATCCAGGAAAATACAAGAGGTGCTATATGACCATTGTTTCTTATAGCT
>CAUYSK010077784.1:0-16158 GCA_963575035.1 Avahi laniger | reverse complement strand
TTTTTGTTTTTTCCAGGGGGAGTTTTAAAGAGGCTTACCTGGGGAAATGGTGACATGCAGGCATGCAGAGGTGACTATTTCTTATGCCTGCATAGTACTATCACATGCTTCTTTATGCATGGTATGTCTCATTAGCTTGTTAAATCTCCACCCATGAGCGTGATTTTGGGCATTAAAATGAGGGAAAGGTCTAGGAGTGGTCAACTTTGGGCTTTATCTTTGCAGCAACCAGTTTGTTCTAGCTTTGACTGGGGCCAGTGGGCCTCTGCTTCGGTGGTTGTTACACCATCTTGAAGAAAGCAGAACTACCTTCTGTTGCACCTGGATGTTACTCATATTCAAGGCTTTTGCTCAGTACTGTAAACAGACTTAAGCTTTGGCTCAAGGATTGGGCAGGTGGCCAAAGTCCACCTCCTTTACTGTTTCAGGAACAGGAAGCCCTGGTCATGGTATACAGCTTAATTTCTCCTAGATACAAAATTAGCAATGTTTTATTATGGTTTTTAGGATGGAACTCGTCCAGCTCCTCTGAGTCCTGTGAGCCATTTCATTTATGAGGGATACATAAGACTAGTGACCCAGAGTACCTCAGGTGTCCCCATAGCATAAGCTGATTGCCAGTGACCACTAGATTCTTTCTTTTTTTTTTTTTTTGAGACAGAGTCTCACTGTGTTGCCTGGGCTAGAGTGCCGTGGTGTCAGCCTAGCTCAGAGCAACCTCAAACTCCTGGGCTCTAGCAATCCTTCTGCCTCAGCTTCCCGAGTAGCTGGGACTACAGGCATGCGCCACCATGCCCGGCTAATTTTTTTTATATATTTTTAGTTGTCCAATTAATTTATTTCTAATTTTAGTAGAGATGGGATCTCGCTCTTACTCAGGCTGGTTTCGAACTCCTGAGCTCAAACAATCCGCCCGCCTTGGCCTCCCAGAGAGCTAGGATTACAGGTGTGAGCCACCGCGCCTGGCCTCCTATAATATTTAGTACAGTAATATCCTATACAGGTTTGTGGCCTAGGAGCAGTGAGCTTTGCCATTTAGCCTAAGTGTATCATAGGCTATATCATCTAGGCTTGTGTAAGTACATTCTATGATGTTTCCACAATGAAATTGCCTAATGACGCATTTCTCAGAAATATTCCCGTAATTAAGTGATGCATGACTATATTTGGTTTATCTGTTTATATCCATTAAGCAATGAAAGTTTTTAAAAGTAAGGATTGAACCCTTCATAAAGTTCAAAATAAGATAGATGTAAAATATACATATATATATATAGTGAATTGATTAACAAATTACATAAAGCAAGCCACACAAGACACATTTTATTCAAAGTCATGGTTTCTGGAAACTGATATACCATAAAGAGATGTTATTTTAAATTTGGATTAAGGAATTGAAGGAAGTTATTGTAGCAGTGTGAAATGTTTCATAAGAAGGAATAGAATATAAGGGTAGAACTGAATTAGAAAATTCTTCAAGAGAATCTCTTAAATCAGATAACTGATGAGGTAGAAAAACATGATTAAAACAAACACATGAAACATGTTTTTCCAGTTTTTATGGTAAGGATGTAATTCATATCATATTCTTAAAACATTTTTTTTGAGAAACACAAATTCTTCTGTAATACATCCCAGAAGACTTTTTTCACCTGCTAGTTCCTTAGAGTATAAATGAAAGGATTTAATAAAGGAGCAATCGAGGTATACAGCAAAGCTACACCTTTGGACACAGTCACTCTTTCTTTTGAAGATGGTTTAATATACATAAAGATACAGCTACCATAAGTCATGGAGACAACGATCATGTGGGAAGTACAGGTAGAAAAAGCTTTGGTCCTTTCTTGTGCAGAAGGGAATTTCAGAATGGTCTTAATGATGCAAGTGTAAGAGAGAATCACTAATACCAATGTCACCACAAGTGTCACCACAGCTAAGATGAAAGACATCGATTCTAGGACATGTGTATCAGTGCAAGAGATCTGCAGGATAGGAGAAGTCTCACACATAAAGTGATCAATTATTTTGGAAACACAGAAATCCAGCTTCAGTCCCATGATTAATGGGGGAAAGATAATTAGAAATCCCGTTACCCAAGAGCTAAGTAAGAGTTGATAGCATACTTTGCTGCTCATAATGATTGGGTAATGCAGTGGTTTGCAGATAGCAACATAGCGGTCATAGGACATGGCAGTCAGGAGGTAAAACTCAGTAACTCCCAGTAGAAGGATAAAGAATAATTGAGCTGCACAATTATTATAAGAAATGGTTTTGTCTCTAGTTACAATGGTTATCAAGAATCTAGGAATACACACTGTTGTAAATATGATTTCCAAAAAGGAGAAATTACAGAGGAAGAAATACATTGGAGTCTTGAGACGGGGATCTAGCAGGGTAAGGAGAATAATGATTAAGTTCCCCATAAGGCTCAGCATGTAGTTCAGAAACAGAAACAGGAAAATCACAATTTGCAATTGGGGATCATCCGTCAATCCCAGCAGAATGAACTCTATTTCCATTGTTTGGTTCTTCATTTCTTTTTTGTGAGGTTTATCAAATCTACACAGGAAAATAAAAACAAAATTGATTTCCTAAAGCAGAAAAAGAAATAGATTTTAAAACATATTCATATGCAAATGATTTCTCTAACCTAAAATTGCAGGTGATCTCTTCTCCAGAAGGCTTAGGGAAATAAATAAATAAATAGGAAAAAAATAAAATAAAAATGCAGATGACACATAATTACATGCCATAGGTTAGTTCAAAATTCCTTCTAATCTATTAGTTCTCTTAATAACATTCTTCACAAATTTCCCCCTAGAATTAGAATAACAAGTATATTTGGCTAATATGCATTTTAGCTTATCACTGCTAGGTGAACTCTGTATGTGTAATTTAAATAAAATCATATTAATTACTTAAAATTTATTTTTCTATTATTTTTATCACACCTGTGCAAATTGCACTAAGCTGGTTTGTCTTCTTAGACTGAATATCAGGATAATGTTTCAAAACTAGGATTTAGAGTTATATTATAATTCCTGTGCTGGTCAATGACTAAGGCAGCATTGATTTCCAATAAGTAGTTAGAGATTCAAGTTTCAGTTGTTTTGAAGTTTTCTCTGTACTGATAGTATACCATTATTATTATTAATTTCCTTGATTGGCTTTCCAATATTCAAATGGACAGTAATTTACCAGCATATAAGACAAATAAAACAAAGCGAAATATGACAAACACAAAAAAGTTATCAATTTTAATTGAAAATATTGTGTCTTCTTTCAATTAGCCTTTTTGAAATGTGGCCACATAATTTTGGCTCTGTATCATTAATTGTATTAATGTATTAATATTTTGCTTTGTTTCTTTCATATTCTTTATATTGACTATCCCAGAAAAAATATTACTTCCTATCCTTTTTGCATATAAGAATTCTACTTAGTCCCATGTTTACTATCCCCTTATATAGTAAGTATGTCAGTCTACTTCATTTTATGCATTATGTGTGGACTTTTAAATGAAATGGATTACTAAAGAACTCTCTTTATTGCCTTTTTTGCATTTATCTTATTAATATTGCTATACTTTCCATGTATTACTTTATTAAATTGATTTGGATAAAAATAGCACTAATATTTTGCATGCATAATGTAATTTTCTATAACAGGCATTAGTGAATAGATTTAATATTTTTAAATGACCACCGTAGACTCGCAGGCTTTAGCTGCTAAGCAGTCACAAGCTTTTATTGTAAAAAATAACTGTTTGTGCCCTTGTTTTCTCTAATACTCCCATTTTTGCTCTACTTCTGATTTGAAAAGTTTTCTAGGAATTAGTCAAATAATTTCTACACCATGTAGGTCTAACAAACCACTCTAGAACTATGTTATCTCAAACTCTAGAATAGAGTTGCCCAGTATTTTTTCCACATCTCTTCACCCAGAGAAATACATAATTCACAAAGACAGTCAGAGAAAATAAAGTTTAGATGCAATAGCATATGAATAGAATAGGTCACAACACTTATTAGTACATAACCATAAAATTAATTACCCATTAAAAAGGTTTGTAAAATATGAAACTTTAGTAGTCAAATTTAACTCCCTGAATTGGACTTACTGTGCACTTGCCTTAATTTCTGATTTTGAGTTAAGTTTAAAGTATAGTTGACTTACCTTTTTGGATCTATTATTCATTTCCCTCTGTGTGCATGGAAGAGATATATGCTAACATAATTAATGATAATTTTACTTATTTTTATGACCATATTTTATTATGTGATGGGGAGATGTGTTACCAATAATTTTTGTGGAGAGAGGCAATGTGTACATATTGTGTTTTGGTAAAGAATTTCCACATTTCATCAAATTCGTACTCACTATGAAACTTGGGACTCAGGTATTAATAATTTCAATGGACATCCATCTTCCATTTCCAATAAGTTGAACTTCGTAAAATTTTATTCTTACAATTGAGATTGCTATCACCCAAAACCTCAAAGTAGATATACGTTCTTTAAAATGAAATAAGATAAAAATTGGAAAATGAAAAATAAAATTAGGAAGTCATCTGATGAAAGATAAACAACCCTTCCAAGAAAGAAATATCTTATTGCCAACTGTACACTTATAAAATGCTAGTTTTATCATTTTCTACTTACTACAGACTCAAGGGAATCTATTGAAATAAAATAAACTTTTCTCTGGGGATCAAAATTACAAAAGCACTAATTGTTGGCAATAAAAGACATCACTGTAAATAAAAGCCAAAGAGAAAGTATCCCAGAGGAGTAATACAAATGATTTAGAAAAATCAGTGAACTATTTAACAGGAATATCAGCAGTTCACTGTCTGGGGCAACACTGGAAATTCCCAAGCTGGTTTTATACATACAATGGAATAAACTACTGATATATAAAAAACACAAATGAATATTTAAAAAAATATACGAAGTGAAAGAAGCAGATACAAAATAGTTTGTAATCATACAAAAGTATTATATGATTCCATTTATATGATTCTGGAAAAGACTGAACTATAGGGACAGAAATCTGATCTGTGGTTCCAGGGGCCTGAGGATAGGAAGAAGATATTGGCTACAGAAGTGTCATAAGGGAATATTTTAGGATGATAAAAACATTTTATACCTTGATTGTGGTGGTGTTTGTATGACTATATATGTTTGGAAAAGTACATCAACATACGTACTAGAAAAGGTGATCTTTGTCCTTAAATTCAACCTCAATTATCATTCCATCAAAATTGTTTGAATATCACTTGCCTCTTTTTATTTTAACAGACTATTTAGAAGACTCCTTAGGTCTGCACTGCCCAATAAGATATGAGATAGCTACGCACCACAGGTGGACACACACGTACACAGATACATATATAGAAATATATATATATATACACACACATATGTATATGTATATGTATCTATATATAGTTGTATCCATATATAGTTATCTTTGTACACGAGTAGTATGGATAATGCTGCAAGAAATATGGAGATGCAGATATCAATTTGAAATACTGGTTTCAATTCTTTTGAACATGTATCTAGAAGTGGGACTTCTGGATCTTATGGTAGTTCTATCTTCAATTTGTTTTTCCTTGTGGCTGCACTGTTTTACAGCCCACCAACAGTGTACAAGAGTTCTAATTTTTCCACACCCTCACCAACATTATTATCCTTTGTTTTTTTGATAATGGTCATCCTAACAGGTGGTAGGTGATGACTCGTTGTTGCTTTGATCTATGTATTCTGATAATTTATGATGCTAAAGACCTTGTCAATTATCTGCTGGCCATTGTCTATTTTCTTTGGGGAAATGTATACCCAAGTACTTTACCCATTTTTAAACTGGGTTATTTAGAGATTTTTTTTCTATTGAGTTGTAGGAGTTCCTCATATATTTTGGAAATTAACCCCTTTGCAGGGTTTTGTGGTTTACAAATATCTCTTCCCCAATTCCATAGGTTGCTTTTTACCCTATTTATTGTTTGCTTTCTGTGCAGAAGATTTTTAGTTTGGTGGAATCTCACTTGTCTATTTTTTATTTTGGTGCCTGTTCCTTCATGTCATATCCAAGAAATCATTGCCAAGACCAGTTTCATCAAGCTATCCTCCATGTTTTCTCCTACAAGTTTAGTAATTTCAGGTTTTATGTTACTTAATTCATTTTGAGTTGATTTTTGTGTATTGTGTAAGATAAGTGGCTAATTTTATTATTTTCTATGTGGATGTACAGTTTTCCCAACACCATTTGTTGAAGAGATTATCCTTACCACATCGTGTATTGTTGGCATGCTTTGAAAATATCAGTTGACTGTATATCTGTGGATTTAATTCTGGACTTTCTATTCTGTCTCATTTGTCTGCATGTCTGTTTTTATGTCAGTTCAACACTTTTTTAATTATTTTAGCTTTGTAATATATTTTAAAATCAGGAAATGTGATGCCTCCAGCTTTGTTTCTCTTTTTTAAGTATTTTGGCTGATTGGGGTCCTCTGTCGTTCCCCATGAATTTTAGTTATTTTTTCTATTTCTGTAAAAAAATGTTATTGTAATTTTGATAGAGTTTGCTTTGAATCTGTTAATCAGTTTGGGTTAGTATGGATATTTTAACAATATCACATATTCTAATCCATGAACATGGGATATCTCTCCAATTATTTGTATCTTCTTAAATTTCATTCGTCAATATTTCATACTTTTTAATTAACAAGGTTGTTAACTTCTTAGTTAAATTTATTCCTAATTATTTTATTCTTTTTGTGAAGCTATTGTAATGAAATTGTTTAATTAATTCCCTTTTAAGAATGCTTGTTTTTTAGTGTACAAAGTGCAACTGATTTTTTACATTGATTTTGTTTCTTGTTATTAGTCTAGCAGGTTTTTTATCGAGGGGGGAGGAGCGTTTAGGATCTTCTATATATAAGATCATGTCATCTTTAATATCAGTAATATATAAATGTTTTTATATTGATGGCTGCATTGTGGTTTTTAGTAGAACATTCTTTTTTGTAGTACATATACATTAGTGTATTAAGCAGGAGATGCGGCATTTCAAATTGCTCAGGAATATAAGTTTCTTGTTGTATTTTTATAATTTTTCTTTAAGTTTTATATTGTTTCAAAATAAAAATAAATGGGAAGCATTTAAGTACTGACACCTCCCCAATTTGGGGGTGAGTAACAATCAAATGAAATCTTAATATATTTTGTAATGGAAGAAAAAGAGAGTTTCCTATTTGGGGTAAACCCTCTTACCAGTAGAATTTTTCTAGGGCATTATAATATCTGAAATTCTTGTTGGCATTTTGTATGGAGTTTAAATAATTTCTCACTTTTTCGGGGAAGGAGAATGTCCCTTCAGTTTTGCAGTTAAAGCAATTCACAATGGTTTTAATTTACTTCTTTCTTTGTTTTGTTTTCTTTTCTATATTTTATTTAATTGATACATCCTGAACACCAGTCTCCAGAGAACATTTTTTCCTTCTTTTTATTTCAACTAATTCCCTTGAGTCACTTCAAATGATAAAACTGAGCAAAATGATAAAACTGGAGCTATTATTAATGTGCAATTGGAAACAGCAATTCTTTGTATAAAATTTAGGTTCCCTTTATCTGAGAGATTTCCCAAAACATTTTTATTTTGCTTAGAGCATCACATTTTTATTTAGAACTTTTATAAATAAAATGTTTATCTAGGTTTAAATATTTAAGAAAAAAATAGTATATGAATCTTTTCTGGTATGAAAGAGGATTCTAATTGAACTATAATATCTGGGTCCTATGATTTCAGTAAGTGAGAGTGGAAGTGGTAAGTATTAACAGATGCATATAATACCCAGAATGCATCTCTTCTCTGAAAGCTACTCAAGAAAAGTATTGTAATTAAATTTCCTTTTGAAATAATTGAATATTTTATAACATTATAAAAATGAGAATATTTATCATTTATTATTTGACTTTTCTTTCTACCATATTCCCATAGGGGAAAAATTATACCAATGCCTCCTGCATATATTATGTCAATTCTAATTTGGAGTAAATATTCCAGGTCATAATGAAAGCAATTCTTCAGTAAAAGCCAAGTAATTTGGCTGATATGTGAATTGTCATATTTTTTCTATTTTCATGTAAATACAATATTTAATACTTTCTGCTTATATAGAAAGAAGTTTAATGCAATTGATTGTGAGAGGAATGATGTATTTGAAATCAGAGAAAAATAATAAAGGAAATAAGATGAAGGAATAGTGGAGAAGACTACATTGGTGCAAAACGATTAATGACATGTTAGAAAATTTTAATCATAGAGAAAATATGTAACTGTTAATATTTATATGTGTTCTTTTAAAAATATTTTAAAAGTCTTTTGTTGAGCTAAGGGTTTTTGAATAATCCTTGTAAATGGACACTGGCAGAATTGTTTAGATACTTTTCAATGCATTATTAAATATACACAGAAAATATGTTCCCAGTAATGCTTATAGTCTCTCTATGTAGAATATTTAAGAAAAATTCATTTGGAAATGATCAGCCAAAATTTAAACTACCTTTAAAGTTTAAAAGGGAAGAAAAGAAAGAATTTACTATTGTTATAAAGATAATGTTGGCTTAAATGGAACAGTCAATGAGAAGATGCTTAGGTTGATCTCTGCTATAATTTTAAGTATCATCTGCCTTATCAAACTGAATAAGCCTTTTAAACTTGTTTACATTTCTGAACTTGTTTTTCCTGTGTCTGTAGCTTTTAAAAATCCTGTTGTTTCTGCTTTTGAAACTCTTTTCCTTTGCTTATTTAATAGGACTCAAATCTGAAATGATGAACCAGTCAAAGGAGATAGAGTTCATTCTGCTGGGATTAACAGATGACCCACAATTGCAAATTGTGATTTTTATATTTCTCTTTCTAAACTACATGTTGAGCGTGATGGGGAACTTATCTATCATCCTCCTTACCCTGCTAGATCCCCACCTCAAGACTCCAATGTATTTCTTCCTCCGAAATTTCTCCTTCTTGGAAATCTCATTGACAACAATCTGTATTCCCAGATTCTTGATAACCATAGTGACTAAAAACAAGATCATTTCCTACTATGCTTGTGCAGCCCAGTTATTCTTTTTCCTCTTATTAGGAGTCACCGAATTTTATCTACTGGCTGTCATGTCTTTTGATCGTTATATAGCTATCTGCAAACCCCTACATTACCCGATCATTATGAACAACAAAATGTGCTACCAACTTGTACTCAGCTCATGGACAGCTGGCTTTTTGATTACCTTTCCGCCTTTGATCTTGGGACTGAAACTGAAATTTTGTGCTGCGAAAGTAATTGATCATTTCATATGTGACACATCCCCTGTGCTGCAGATTTCTTGTACAGACACTCATTTACTAGAGCTGATTATTTGTCTCAGCTGCTGTAACACTGGTTGTCACCTTGTTGTTAGTGATTCTTTCCTACACATATATTATCAAAACCATTCTAAAAATCCCCTCTGCTCAGAAAAGAACAAAGGCTTTTTCTACTTGTTCTTCTCACATGATTGTAGTCTCCCTTACCTGTGGTAGCTGTATCTTTATTTATGTGAAACCAGCAGCAAAGGAAAGGTTGACTTTATCTAAAGGTGTAGCAGTTATTTATACCTCTGTTGCCCCTTTATTAAACCCTTTCATTTACACCTTAAGAAACCAGCAGGTGAAACAAGCCTTCAAGAACATGCTCCAAAAGATTTTATTTTTTATTTCAAAAAAAAAGAAGACACATTAATTTTAAAATCTTGCAGAAAAAAGTAAATGAGATTTTTTTATATATGTTATTTTACTTAACTTGTCCTTGAATTAATTAACCTTCTCATAACGTTTTAACCAAACCTTTCAGCATGATTTACCTTTCCTACTTCCCTTTATGATTAACACTCCTTCCTGTGTTATAGTAAGAGTCCTATTCTCAAGTTTCAACACAAATGTTAAATTTAATTTACTCTCCAAGGCATGGTACTAATTTCCTCAAACAACAGAATAAAATCCCCTCAAACAACCTATTTTAATTACATATTAACATATCATGTATTAATTCATCTGATTAAATGTAATTAGCTAATTATTTAACTTCTATTTATTACAGGTTTACCCTATCCCAGCCACTACTCTAGACATATATATATATTCGTCTCATTAAGATTCCATAGCTTGAAGTGGAGGGGACAAATAAGGAAACCAATAAAGATCAAGTTGTGAAATTTTTTATGATACAGCTATATACAGAATTGTGGGAGCATAATAATGAGCATTTAATTATTTTAGTGAGTCAGAAATGCAGTTCAGAAAATGACAATTCTTGTGAGAGTTCTGATATACAGGAAAGAAACAATAAAAGAATGTAATTGGCTTGAATTTAACAACATGCACAACTCTAGGGTACTAGGAGATACTTAAAATGTCACTAGCTAGTATCACAAGCATGACAATTTGGAGTGTAGACTTTTGAGCCAGTCAGCCAGTATTTAAAAATGAGCCTGATCCAGTTTCTCAACTTTCTGTTGTTATGTTTTTCTATTTATAAAATGGATATAATCATAATAATAATCTTTACTTTATAAGGCTATTTGAAAATGAAATGAGGTAGTATGCATAAAGTGATTCTAGCTCTGCATCTGCCCAGACTGAAATCTCAATAAATGTTAGCTGTCCTTGGAGGGAAAGGTTGTTTAAGCTGGAATAATATGCAACAATGCAAGAAAAAAGACTAGCTTCAAGACATAAAAAGCTTGTATGTCCTGAAATGTACTAGCACTTAATTGGGTAGGTCTATCAGCCTGAAAATTTAGAGTAAATAAGAATCACCCACTTGCTTAGCCTATTTGAATACAAATTCCATGTTTTCATCCCCAAAACATCTTCATAATTCACTTGGAGTACATTCTAGAAATGTAAACTGGTCTAAGGTGATTCTGAGGCACATGGTTCACATTAGAGTTTGGGATTTTTTTAAAGAATCTATGTAACTGGATTTTTATTTTATGAATATTTCTTTGTTAAATGTGTTGCAAATAGGATCACAGATGTTTTGAGTTAGAGATACATTAGAGGGATAATGAGTTATTCTGAGAGTTGAAATGCAATAACAGGAATGAATCTGAAGCTCAAGGAAATGGCTCCAGAGATACTGAGACCAAACTGAGGAGAACTGTTGAACATCTGGGTATTTGGGATAAATGAAATGAGATTTTAAAAATCATTCTTCTTGGACCTCCCTCTCTTCTCATTTCTGTACAAATACCCATATATTTAATGTATTTTAAGAAAGGAGTACCACTGATACCCTGTCAGATAGAAAATAATGACCTACAAAGAGATCCCTAAAATACACAGGGTTACATATTATATATAAAAAGCCATCAGAGAATATGCATAAAAAAATCTAAGGTGATTGATAATTGAGCTATTATTCATGTGACCTTGAATAGAAATAATTTAATTTTACATTTGTGCTCTAATTTGTTTTATAACTTTAAGCCAAACCTATCAACCATCTGATTTTCCGTGGCAAATATAATGGAGATAGTCCATGTTATTATATTCAAGGCCCTGAAAACCTCTATCTACACAGAGTTTGCTTTCGAATAAGCTTTTAAAAATTAGTAGATTCTTAGTAGACATATGACTTGCATTTTTTATTCTCTGAGTTATGTTTTTACTTTCTTCGTAGTGTTCTTTGATGCACAAAAGTTTTGGTTTTGATAAAGTAAAATTTATCTTTTTTCTTTTATTGCTTTTGTTTTTGGTATCATATTTAAGAAATCATTGCCTAATCCAAGATGGAAAAGATTTGTACCTGCATTTCTTTCTAAGAAATTTGCAGTTTTAGCTCTTACAATTAGATCTTTGATTTCTTTTGAGTTTATTTTTTATATGGTGTGAGGTAGAAGTAAAATTTCATCTTTTTGTATGTGGATTCTTTGACACCATTTGTTGAAAAGACTATTATTTCCCCATTGAATGATCTTGGCACCCTTGTTGAAAGTGCATTGACCATAAATGTGTAGGTCTATTATTAGATTCTCAATTCTATTCCACTGATCTATATGTCTATTGTTACGATATTATCACACTTTAAAACTTACTACTATAGCTTGTAGCATACTATTATAGTATACTTACTATAGCTTGTAGTAAGTTTTAAAATTTGAAAGTATGTCTTCCAACTTTGTTCCTCTTTTTCAATATTATTTTGACTCTTCATGGTTTTGCAATTTTGTATGAATTTTAGGATTAGCTTGTCCATTTATGCCAAAAGAACAGTTGGAATTTTTATAAGGATTCTGCTGAATCTGTAAATCACTTTGGGGAGTATAGGTACCTTAGTTAACAATATTAAGTCTTCCATTCCATGAACTTGGGATTTCATTTCATTTATTTATGTTTTATTTAATGTCTTTAAAATTTTTTTGTAGATTTTGTTTCTACAAATCTTGCACTACTTTGGTTATATTTATATAAAATAATTCCTACAACTCAACAATAAGACTAAAAACTTAACAAAAAATGGACAAAGAAGTAGAATAGACATTTCTCCAATGAAGATATATAAATAGGCAATAAGTACATGCAAAGATAGTCAAAATCATTAATTATTAAGGAAATGAAAATCAAAACCTCAATGACATACCACTGGACAGCCTCTAGAATGGCAACTGTTTATGCGTGTGTGTGTGTGTGTGTGTGTGTGTGTGTGTTGATGATGTACAGAAATTAGAACCCTCATGCATTGCTGGTGAGAATGAAAACTAGTGCATTTACTATGGAAAACAGCTTTGAAGTCCTCAAAAAGTTAATACAAAGTTACCTGTGGCCCAGAAATTCTACTTCTATGAATTGAAAACACACGTTCACACAAAAACATATACACAAATGTCAATATCAGCATCCTACATAATGGCCAGTGGAAACGATGCAAATATCCATCAGGTGATGGATGGATAAACAAAATCTGGTATGTATGTATATATCTCTATATATGCATACATATACACACAGTAGATATTATTCACCCATAGAAGGTAATGAAGCACTTATACATGCTACATACATGGTTCATACAGGATACAAGGTTCATGCATAGATGAATCTTGAAAACATTATGCTAGTGAAAAAGGCCAGATACAAAAATCCACATACTGTGTGATTTCATTTATGTGAAATGTTCAGAAGATGCAAATTTGTAGAGATTGAAAGTAGTTTAGTAGTTGCCTGCACTGGGGGGAGGAGAATGACTGTTTATTGAATATGAACTTGCTTTTTGAAGTGATAAAAATGTTCTGGAATTATACAGTGGAGATTGTTGTACAATATTGTGAATATACTAAAAATCACATATTTGTGCATTTAAAATGAGTCAAATGCTGACCTTTTTGTTATGTAAATTTTACCTCAATTAAAACAATAAGCACTGCCAAAGGGAAACAATTAGTTTCCCTCATGCACTCAGAAAATTTCTCTTTACTGTACCATTCCCAAGTAAATACCTCAAGATATTTATGCAAAAGGAAAATAGAAAGATATATGTGAAAAAATTTCATTAATGTTTTCTTGTTTTGTTCATTACCTTTTTTTAGCCATAAATTGGTTCTTAATGTACATCTTGTTTTGTTTTGTTTTGTCTATTGCAGTCTGCAAGACTCATCATCTGCTTCACGTCCTGAGGAAAAAAGGACTCATCTCACTCTTGTCTCTTTTGGTAGTGTTACATAAGTTTAGTCTAAAGCTCCCTTCTCACACATTTTAAGTTTGGCCTAAAGGTTTCTTCATACATAGTGAAGTGTAACCTAACTGAAAGTATAAACAGACTGTAACCCATTCTTGTACCAATCTCAGAGTTTCAGCTAATCATTGGTGGCCAACTACACAAACCATGTTCAAATAGGGCAAATGCCAAGCTGTAAGCAATCCAGCTGTTCCTGTACTTCACTTCTGTTTTCCATACATCACTTTTCTTTTTCTGTCCATAAATGTTATCTGACCATGTGGCAGCCCCAGAGTCACTCTGAACCTATTCTGAGGTTTGCTCAATTCACAAATTGCTTGTTGCTCAATTAAATTCTGTTAAATTTAACTTGTATACAGGTTTTCTTTTAATGATGGGAACCACTGATCATTTTAACGTTAGCAGTTCTTTTCTTCAATAAGTGTCACTGTCGATTAGAACATGGCCATCTCAGCTCTTTCCTTCCTTGATGATCCATTTTTTTTTTTTTTTTTTTTGGTAATAGTGATCACCAAAACAAAATCACAAGGAAGTTATACAGCTTGGAAAGTACAGCATATTTGTTAAGGGAAGTATCTGTCAAGTCATCCTGACTTTTTCAATTAAAACTCTTGGTAATTCTGAGAAAATTTCTTAAATTCTCTATGCCTCTCCTTCTTCATCTGTTTCAGGCGAATGAGTGAAAAAATTACCAAGTTCGTGGGTTTTTCTTCATATCACTTAGAACATTGCCTAGTACATGTAAATATGAAGAAAATACAAAATATATATATATACTTATCACAATGTTTGGCACACTTGTGAGTGGTTACTAAATAGAAGAATTTATGTTGTTAAAATGTATTTCTCTCACAACAGATGTGCATCTTATAATTTCCTTTCTCATGAAAAACATAACAGAAACTTATAAATGATTTTATTTGACCATTCTTAATTCTTCTCCATGATGCAATCATCCCCTGCAATGCATAGCAACAATAATGCTTGCTTTCCATTGAAAATAGGACCCAGAAGAGATTATTTTTTCCTGGAATACAATTTCCCATGTTCTCACTCTAATAAATACTTATTCTTTTAAACCTGCATGACACCCTGAAACACAGTGAATAAATCCTTCCCCGGGGTCCAATCAATAATATACTGTTCTTATATATAAATGTCAAATTTTAATAATTTACTTATTTTAATATAAAATTAAATGATCACTGTGCTTACCTTTTTACTTGCATTTACTCCAGTGTACACTCTGGCACCTAACAGTATATATATAGTTTATAATTTAATATATAAAAATAATTTGTTATTATATTAATAAAATAAGAAAAATAAAACCATAATTCAATTAATAAGTTATTTACCTAATAAGAATATCATGGAATTAATCAATGATTAAATCCATCTCTACAATCTGTTAGTCTATCAGTCTAAATATTTCTTTTCCACTGATGTGAGAAACTGGTAGTGTTCTCAGACAATAATTTAACTGAAACATATATGGATGTGATTAATGGAATTAAGTTAATTAATTGAATTATTATAAATATCTTACATCTGTACAACTATGACTTTTTCCCCCGTATTCTTTGTTTCTATCTGTGTATATATAACCAGCAACATATGCTTCAGTGTTTAAATGAGTATGAAATGGGGAGGTATAGAAGTTAACGCTCTTTGGAAATATAACTCTGAGATATTAGTGAAATTTGAAATTAATATTCTCAACCATTAATAATAGTATAGAATAGAATAGAAGGAATCAGGGTGAAGGGAAAGTTATGTGTTTGATTCATGAAATACATGATTCTATATAAAAAGAATGTGTACTTTTATATGTGTGTATATAGGATACTGATGTTAAGTTTATTATGTGTTTGATGCAGATTAAATAAATTTGAAACTATAGATTATGAAGATTTGTTTAACATTACATGTCATATTTTGAATAAAATTAGAATTCTTCATAGGTACAAATAAAATATCTTGATCAATGACTCCTGTGCAAAACAGGACAAGTGAATGCCCAAAAGAAGAAAAGCATTTGCTATTTTTTGTACAGACAGGCTAATTATCTTAAATGCCTATGACTTCTAATAATAAATAAAGGAATAATCAAATATGAAAATTTCAATAGTGAAATTGAAATCATAAAATGAATGTGTCACCCATCTCTTTGTATTACAATACATTTAAAACTTGGCCGGGCGCGGTGGCTCATGCCTGTAATCCTAGCACTCTGGGAGGCCGAGGCGGGTGGATTGTTTGAGCTCAGGAGTTCGAGATCAGCCTGAGCAAGAGTGAGACCCCGTCTCTACCAAAAATAGAAAGAAATTAATTGGACAACTAAAAATATATAGAAAAAATTAGCCGGGCATGGT